>VZSE01015197.1:1935309-1967117 GCA_013398275.1 Promerops cafer
CAACAAACAAAAAAAAAAAAAAAAAAAAAAAAAAAAAAAAAAAAGAACCAGAAAAGCAATAAAACCTCCCAAGAAAAACCCAGAAGACAAAACAAAACAAAAAAAGAGACATTCATGCCAATTTCAACAAGCTGGAAAAATTAGGTGAACCTTAGTGGAGACAAAAGTGAAGTTCTGCACCAGAGGTTGAATAATCCCATGTGGCAATACGGGCTGGGTTCTGCCTGCCTAAGCAGAAGTGTTTTGACCACATGATCCCTGAAACTCTTTTCCAGTCTAAATTGTACTATAAACCTATACAACAATAACAGTTTAAAAAAATGTACAATTTGACAGAGCGGATGAGGGGAAGAGGCACTGTATGTAATTGGCATACTTTAAAAGAAATTACATGAAATCTTATTTATTCTTTTCTCCCCATAGGATTAAAATTGCCTGTAAACAAACTCTCTGTCACTGCATTTTATTTAACTCATTGCTTATAGCTCTTGTCTTCAGCAACTCTTCAGAGTTAATTAATTGCCTTGTTCTTGTCATGAAATCAGTGTTCACAAAATAGTTTTTTATTATTCTAAATTATATCTTCCTTTATTCTGAAATTCCAATAGGTGGAGAGTTACCATTTTTGCTCCCAACAAAAAATGTACAAGAATAAAATTTAAATCAAGTATTTCTAGTGTCCTAATTTCCAGCTAACTGTTGGGATTTGATCCAAGCAGAATTCTATCTGGAGTCAAAGGAAAAGTCTTATAATGTCGGCAACTTGTAGGATTGGATTAAATATACTCAGTGAATGGGTTTTCACTGATTGCTAGAGAGGGATCATGAATAACTAGGTAATGAACATCAAATTTCTACACAGATAATTGAAATTATTATAATGATTTCTCCCATGTTTTCTCTAAGTCATGTAGTTCTAATCTTGTGGGCCTAAAGCAATACAAAACTGAGGTAAGAATATGGCCATACATTGTGTAGACTCCTTCAGTGGAGTATTTATGTTGGGAGCAATGAACCAACTAGAAGTACTAACATTAAGCATTGAGCACTTGTAGGATTTTTAGTTTTGTACCTCCGTGGACCTCTTATAGCGTAGACACAGCAGGCCTGACATGGAAGTGCCTGCATGGCCTTCCCTGGGATCCTGAAGTTTGCCAGAGAGACATATGTGACGTTGGTGACAGCTGCCCCATGCCACCAGGGCATCCCTCCCGGGTCACCAGCTGGGTGGTACACGGCTGCTGCCACCCACAATGTCTGCTGTCTGGAAATGTGGCAGCCAAGCCATGAAGGGTCATGTAAAATGTGAAGGCATCTGCCTGTTGCTGTGTGTGTCACCCTGTTAGGCTAGAATCTCTTTGCACACAAGTGAAGCTTTACTCTTAAGATTAAAAATTGTAACTGCTATGAAGTTTTTACTTAGAAAAGGGATAGTACAAGTCAATATTCCTCATGGCCATTCAAACACCATTTTCTGTGCAAATTGACCTTTTGGTTTCAGAGCTTTGATTACCCTGTGAAATGGAGGTATCAAGAGCAAGGAGCTTATCAGATGTCTTAATGAGCCCAGATAGCACTGTGCAATTTGAGTCTCAAAAGCAGTATAAATGCATTAGTTTGGCACAATACCAGAGTGAAGACAGTGTCAGGCAGCTCCTCGTACTGAGGCCTTTTAACCAGTTCCAGGCTGACTATTGAGGGCCATTGCTGATAAACCACTCTGTGTATGTCTATAAGATCAGTTTTCTAACCTGCACTGCAAAGACATTTGAACAACATTAAAAAAAACTCAAACAAATCCACATGCCTATTTTTTTTTCTAATTTTCTGGAGCATTTCTCTCTTCCAAATGGTCACATTTGCATGAAATTACACATAATTGTTTCCCTCACTTGTTTTAGAATTTCTCATTGCTAATAAATATTGCTGAGCAAGACAGGTTTCTGCCAAATTCTGACACTGAACACTGGCTGCACTGAACAGCAAATTTCTCAGTGGAAAGCCAGTACAAATGACTTCAGGTAGATGATTTAGATGAAGGCATTATAGGAATTCAGCTTAGATCCAGGGCAAATCTGAAGGACTTCATAAAGCATGGCTGGCCTGATTTCCTATTGTGATTACACATTTATTGCTTTTTTCCCAGACTGCTCTTAGTTTTGTTTGTTTAGGCAAATGAGTCCTCTTATTTGTACATGAGATTTTATTTCACTGGCTCAGTACACCACTAGCCAATATGAAATCCAGGTCCACGTGAGGACTTGGTGAAGAAAACTATTCAAGTACTAAGTCCATTCACACCTTTGGTAAATAATGGTTAGATATCAAAACTCAAAGCACTGATATCCTGTGGTTATGGATATTGTGCCAAATACCCAAATAGAGTAAAAGAAAAAGAAAATATTAAAAAAAAATTGCAGAATTTGCATATGCCTGACAAAGAACAGAATTTAATGGCTATTTCCCACTTAGAAATACAGATGTTTTCCCATAACAGTTTCTGAACTCATGGCTGCCCTATATATTGACAGTATTTGTTGTTGGTACAGTCATATTTTAAACATCTATGAGCACAGGAAAAGAAAGATATTTTATCCTGCACAAGTGGAGAATATGCCTATTGCAACTGACCCAATTTGTTAGTATAAACAGATGCTCTCTGTGCTGTATTCTCTATATTCACTAGGGTTAGCAATGTCAGAAGGTTGCACATATGTGGGAGCAGGAGCTATTTATGGTAGTACAAAACATAATTTCAAAGAGTAAAATAATAGCAGTAATAATAATAATAGTAATAATAGAAATTTAGTCTGGGTGTCAGTGAAAATGTCTTGGCTTAGAATATTCACCTACAGTTAGTTTCAGAAACTATATTTTCTGGTGAATTTTATAAACAGATAAGAGAAAGAAAGACATTGGTAAATACAAGATAGCAAATATTCAGTAAATACTTCTTTGGGAAAAAGTTCTTTGTAGGAAGAAATCATTAGATCCTTTTCATCACTGAATTTCACTTTTCTAAAAGATATATCATAATGCAAAACCCTGAAGATCTATTTTCTGCAAACCCTGAAAGCAAGAGGCTACAAGAAATTAACATTTTTCAGATGTATTTTTGACACATGCGTTCCAAGCTGATGTAAGAAACTGTGGGAGATGGACTGGAACGTGACAGTTCCAGTGTAACTGTCAGGATCTAACCAAAAACCACAGAAGAAAACACTAATGGCTGTGAACCACATTCCTCAGAACAGCTTCAACCAGTCTGCACTAATAACAGAGCACGTACCCCTCGGTGATGACACTGTGCTTAATGTATAGAGCTGCTACCACATGTAATAGGTTACTGCTATCACCTGCAATAGTGAAATCAAAACATCTAGGCTGACACAGACAGATTTGTATCCCCACCTCCCCACTTTATAAATAGCAGCCAAAAGAGCTATAAGCAGCTGTCAACATGAATCTTATTCATCTGTCCAACAGCTAGCACTTTTCATGCCACTGAATATCTAAATGGGCAGGTTCTGCTCCTATGAAGCATTTAAAAGAATTTAAAGAGGTTGTCATTCTGACACTTTAGATCAGAACATGCCTGTTATTTATACTGTGTGCATTAGTGCTTGTGCTTGTGTGTATATTTTAGCTCTATATAAACACAGGCAGACTTTTTACCTCACTCAGCTTTTCCTGAGTTTCTGTAAAGTGAATAGATTATTAACTTCTTCCTGGGAGACTTTGTGGGCCAGCTTCCCTCCACAGAAAAAAAAAATAATTATGACCAACTTACAAACAAAATTGAGATTTAAGGAATAAATGTCTATGGACCACAAACTAATGCCTTCTAACATCACCTGTCTCAATATTTTGTTTGAAAGATGTGGGACTGAGGTGTTGTAACCTTATTTTAGTTATTCACATATTAAAGAAATGGAAAGTGGGAAGACCAGGGTCTCCAATTATCAAGGTACCAATTATTTTTCTAATGAAATCAGTGTGAGTAGAAGTAAAAAGATAGAAGAGCATGGGGACTCTTATAAAATGTGTAAAATTGTGTATTTACATTTTGAAATTTATTTATTTATTTTCTATGCAATAATTAATATAATAGGGAGTCCCAACATATCCAATACCTGATATGTAGTTAAGGATATTGCATTCACAATAGACTGTGGATATTTCAACATATGGATTGCCACAATCTTTTCTGCTGTGTAAGGAAGTCAGTGGACAACTCCTTCCTTCTTTCCCCCAGCTGTGCTGGTTGTGACCAATGATTCCATTGTCTTTCAGGTGTTTTTCAATACCTCGCAGAATAATCTTCTCCATAAACTTACCAGGCACGAAAGTGAGACTTCAGTGACAGGCCTGTGGTTTCCAGGGTTTTCCTTCTTGTTCTTGAAAATCAGGATAACATTGTCCAGCTTCCAGATAGCTGGGACCTCTTGCTCTTCATCAGCAAGACCACTGAAAACTCATTGAAAGAGGTTTTGTAAAGATATCATCCAGTGCTTTGACATCATCCATTCCTTGGACGAATGCCATCAGACCTCACAGATTTTTAGGGATCCAGCTGTGGAAGACAGAGGCAAAAAATGCATTAAATACCTCTGCCTTGTCCATGTCTCTGTTTTTGAGATAACCATCCTCATCCTATAATGGATTAAATGGTTTTTTTTACACTGCTTATTGCCATTATTGTATTTGAAAAAACTCTTTATTGTTCCCCACAGTTCTGGCAGCTTCAACTTGAGTTTTGGCCACATGAATTTTCTTCCTACAGTGGCAAGCAGCATCTCCATATTCTTTCCATATCACCAGACTTTGCTTCACATGGAGCATGTACTGTTACTGGAATTCTTAGATAGCTGTAACAAAAATAAAATCACAATATTTGCCTGTCACCACAGCCAGAAAGCAATATCCTTACCCTCCAATACTTACAGTATTGTCGGTGCAGCTCCCTTTTTGTGTCTGTATGTGCATGACTAAATTACTTTATGTTTTTTCTTGCTCTGAAACATGAAATGTAGGATACTATTTCATATGGTACAAGTATTTAATTGGCAGGCATGGAATTGTATTAGCTTTTCGGTAAATTTAACTGAAATTTTCCTCCGTAGTGGGCTAACATTTTAAAGGGAATTTTAAGATAAACTGCAGTCAGCCATGGTTTGTCTGGTTATAGAACTACACTGATATGAACGTGTCAGGGATCAAGAATTAAATGCTAGACTCTAAGCAGCTGCATGTCACAGGAACTCAGTGCAGATGTAGGATCTAAGAACAGTCTTGTTCCCTTTGATAACACCAAGAAAGGATTGATGATTAGATGTCTCAAGATTTCACTTACCATTGTTATTGTAGTGTAAAACTTAAGGTTATTTTCAAAGAAGTATTTAAACCTTTTTAAAGTGCGATTAGTCATCCTTTGAACACATGCAGTTAATCATTTGCTTAAATGTAGACACATGCCTTAAATGCCTTGAAACAATGGGAAACTAATTAAATTGATTCTAGGTTTATTAGTTAAATAAATTGAACAGAATCACTTAAAAAAGCATTGATGATAGTAACAGGTCGACTGGTTGGCTCTGTCCTGGTCCACCAAATGAGACTCAGGCAGAAAATCATGTGCTGTGGATAGGGGTAAGACAATAGATGCCCACACTGTTAGTCATGAAAGGGAACTCACCACCCACTCCTACAATATTTCTTCCCCTTTCCTATATGTCTCCATGTGGTGGACTGAGTATTTGAATACAGAGAAGCTCCACAGACCTTCTACTGCTCTTGAGAGTAGATGAGAGATCAGTAAACTGCATGTCATACATGAAATCCAGGACCAGAGAGGAGGTCTTGGTGCCTTTCACTTGTTACTGCATAAAAATTTTCATCACAGAGAAGAAACTGTAGGGGTACATGTGTGATACAGGTGTCAAAATAATAAAACTAAAGTTCAAGGCACAGGAATTGACAGCTTTGAAAAGAGATGGAATAATCTGAAAGTGGGTGTGATGAAACAGTCAGATGATGCCACACAAAGAGGCAAGACGTCTTAAGAATAGTCTTCAGTAGTGGTGCTGAATCAGCAGCTTCTGGAAGGATTTTCAGATATGATAAAAATGTAAGTGTGATGTAAAATTAAAAATAATCTCAGAAACACCTAAAAAATTGTAAAATGCTGTTGTTACTATTCCAGATTACTACTTTGTAGGGTTTGCATGGCAAGGGTCTGGTAGTGGGGTCTACAGGGGTGGCTTCAGTGAGAAACTGCCAGAAGCTTCTGGAGCTCCAAAATGGACCCACTGCTGGCCAAGGCCAAGGTCATCAGCAACAGTCATAGCACCTCTGAGATAACAGATTTAAGAAGAGGAAAACACTGCTGTGTAATTTCAGCTGAAGAGAGAGGTAAGAATATGTGAGATACAGCCCTGCAAACACCAAGGTTGCCAAAGAAGGAAGGGCAGAAGGTGCTCAAGACACCAGAGCAGAGATTCCCCTGCAGTCCATGGGGAAGACTGTGGTAAGACATGCTGTCTTCCTGCAGCCCATGGACGTCAGCGACAGAGCAGATATTTTCATGCAGCCTGTGGAGGACTCCATGCTGGAGTAGGTGGTTGTCCAAGGGAGGCAGTGACACTGTGGGAATTCCATGCTGGAGCAGGCCTGTGGACCCATGAAGAGAGAATCCCACATTGGAACAGGTTTACTGGCAGGATTTGTGACCATGCAGAGGACCCACTCTGGAGCAGCCTGTTGCTGAAAGACTGAACTCTATGGAAGGGACCCACTTTGGAGCACTTTGTGAGGAACTGCAGACCACGTGAAGGAGAACGTGAACTTCAAATTATAGAAATTAATGGAGGACTGTCTCCTGCGGGAGGGGTAGTGTATAAGGGGTCCTCCCTCTGGGGAAGAAGAAGGAGAAGAAACAAGTGATGAACTAATCACAATCCCCATTTCCCATCCCCCTGAGCCAGTGGGAGAGAGGAGGGAAAGAAAATATGGGCTAAAATTTAACCAGGAAGAAGAGAGCAGTGGGCAGAAGGTATTTTCAATATTTGGTTTTAGTTCTAATCCCCCTATTCTGATTTGGTTGGCAATAAATTATACTGATTTCCCTGCATTTTGCCCATGACAATAACAGGTGAGAGATCTCTCTCTGTCCTTATGTCAACCCACAAGCCTTTAGCTATATTTTCTCTCCCTTGTCCAGCTGAGGAAGGGAGTGACACAGTGGCTTTGGTAGGCACCAAGTATCCAGCCAGGGTCAAACCACTACAACCATATATGCAAATGTGTCATATTGTTACAGTTCCTTTAATTATTCCCTGCTGAAAATTATTTGAAGTCTGAAGGGAGCGTGCAAGAGTTTAAAATTTTCATAGAAACTATGAAATCGATTTTCTACTAACTTCACAGTTACCTTGTGCCAGATGGGTTTTTCACTGTTTCTGCACACATTGACAAGTGAGAACTTTGTCATTTCCTAAAAGTCCTGATGTGAGCCCTCCTACTTAGTCTGAAACCTGTGTGCGAAGTTGCTTTTCTTGCATCTCTTGAATCAACTTCTTGTCTACCACAGTAGTGAAAAAGACAACATATATGAAATATACACTACAATACAGATAGTGTTTAGCATTCCTATGACAACATTCTGAATTTCCATGTTTTTCTAGACTCTATTACAGTGAAATAATGGACTGCCACTTCTTCTTAGAAGCAGAGAGCTCTCAGCCCCAGAATGCCCATTAAACTACCTAACAAGCTAGTATTCAGGGCATTCAGTGGGCATATGGGAGTCCCCAGATAAGATTGTTTGCTCTGCAGTCATCTGAATATGACAGCATAGGTTACCATATACTATGCCCTCCAATTCCCAGATAAAATACTAAGGAATTATCCTGTGGACCAATAAAAGTAGTGTCAAAAAGTGTATTATCTCCAATAAGGATGATTAAGAGAAACTTTTACAGCTCTTGAGGACTAAAGAATAACCTGAACTTGACAGAGCAGTGACCTGTACCTCCATCTTTCTGTCTCCCCAACAAATACCTTGCAAATCAGTTCATAGTCCAAAATGTAATTTGTACAGTAACATATTTAGTTAGAATATTTCTATCTTAATCCAGCATTTAGTCAGTATAACACAGCTGTGTTTCATCTGTGTTTTCAACAACCTACTGTTATGTGCAGTTATATTTCTGAGATAATTGCAGAAATTGGAGAGATATTGTAAACACACTGTTGTACATCCACTAGGAGCTTCCCCAGCCCATGCCAGAATATATCTCAGTACAGTAAATTTTGGTGAAAAAATATGCATTGCTCTAATTCACTCAGACTTACCTCTTATTTTGTCAATTTGTCAAGAAAAAATCAGTAATATAATTGGGACAGCTGGAGAAGAGAAGCTCCTGTAGATTATTTCTATACCATCAGTTTAGCTTCTCTTTTCTATGAAATATGACCCTGTCATAGAAATATTTACAGTCATTAACAAGCTCACCACACTAAAATGAAAACTTTCTGTGACGTTTTAACAAAGTGCCTTACTTTGTTTATTTGCTTCATAAAATCATGCAACATCATAATATTTCAAAATCAGTTCAATGTTGAATTTGACTTCCCCAAAAACTTGTTCCAAACTAGTTTTCAAATGCAGAAAGGGCAAAACAACTGATAAATTATTATTACATACAAATAGATGAGGCCTGAGTGAAGTGTACAAAGAATAGAAAATTTGAAGTCTTTGAATTCATTAAATTACCTAAACAATTAAAACAGACCTGTTGATACATAACAAGAAAAATTTATTTGAAATTAAGATCTCAAAAAAAAAACCTATTAAGACTTATAAGAGAGTACAATAGAATTAGGATTTTATCTACAAAATACAAACATTCAAGATGGGCTCCGCATTTCACAGAAAGATAAGTTTCCTGTTGAAAACGATTGCAAAAAAAAAATTAGGTTTCACTGCATTTGATTTGTCTTCTCAGGGTAATGAAAAAAATTTCAATAGGCTTAGATATTATTAGTTACTTTTAAATTTTTTATCTCAGTTATGGTATTTTCTTTTCTTTCTTTTTTTTTTTTTTTTAATAAGGAGGCACTAGAATTAATTAAAAAAAAACCCCAAACAGTTGCCTTCTTCTTCAAAGAACTGAAAAAAAAAAAGAGACCAAAAATTATTAAGGAGCTAAAATTTTGCCTTAAATAAATGTTTATAATTTTCTACAACAAACTTGTGTCATGTAAACTGTGAAATTAAAGCATTGATAAACAAAGAAAAAGTTATCAAAAGCCACTCTGTATATCCAACTGTCCTTGTGCCAATTCTCGTGTGAATTACACCAATTCTAGAATATTCCAGGTACCTTCTTTGACTCCATTGCTTATTGCTATCCTAATCTTGAAATAAAAAGATAATGAGATGTCCACTTTTGCCAATGCAATGCAGCATACACTTGAAGAAGAAAGAAAATGCAGCCATGACTTTCAAAGGAGCAAAGTAGAATCTGACCTTTAAATTAAACTATTAAAAGCAAATAACAAACTTTCATCGCTTCATTTCTAGACTTTTTCTGCATTTCATTTAAATTCTTTCGTGTCCTTGGTCATATTCTGTAAACTTTCCTACAGAATAAAAGCTCAAATGTAATTTATAAATGCATCTTTCTAGTGTCTGAAGCTCTAGGTAGGTGTTGGGGAGTGATGTCCCTCTCACTGTTAGCAAAGAGCAAATTAAGGACCACTTTATGAAGCTGAACAGCCACAAGTCTAGGGGTCTAATGAGATACATCCTAAAGCAAATGGCTGATGTTGTCTCCAAGCCATTGTTGTTTCCACTGTCCATCATATTTGAAAGGTCATGGTGGTCAAGCGATGTCTCTGGAGATTGAGAAAAGGGAATTATCATTCCTACTTTTACAGAGAGGATGAAGGAAGATCCTGTGAACCACAGACGACAAGACTCACTTCTGTGCCTGAGAAGGTCATGGAGCAGGTCCTCATGAAAGCAGTGTTAAGGCTCATTTAAGACAAGGAGATGATCCAAGACCTCCAACACAGCTTTACTAAGGGCAAACCATGCCTGCCCAACGTGGTGTCCTGCTATTATGGAGTGACAGTCCATCACACTAGTTGACAAGGAAAGCCCGTGTCATCTACCTAGGCTTCAGTAAGGCCTTTAACATGGTCCCATGCAGCATCCTTATTTCCAAATTAAAAACACATGGATCTGAAGGATGGACTATTCAGTGGCTAGTGAACTAGATGAATGAATGGATGCAACCAGAGAGTTGTGGTCAACAGCTCTATATCTAGGTGGAGGCTGGTGACAAGTGATGTCCCTCAGCGCTCTGTCTTGGCAGTGATGCTCTTTAATATACTTAGCAATGACAGTGAGATCAAGAAAATCAACCACATAATAGGCTGAAGCACAAGAAAGGTGGTCAGGAGGTCAAGGGAGGTCATTTTCCCCCTCTACTCTGCCCTTGTGAGACCCTGCCTGGAATACTCTGTCCAGTACTGCATTTCTCACTTGATATTATATCAATTTGTTACATCCTTTCAAAATCCTGACTAACAGTTTGTGTGCATGGGAAAACTGTGTTTCACAAAGTATTACTTTTGTTTTGACATTTTCTCTGCTAGCAGTATAATGATCAACAGAAACAAGCTTTTTTTTATATTTCCATTTCCACTGAAGGTGATTAAAAACTAATTGTCTGTCATTTTGTGTAACTGTGGTTTTATGTATTGAAAATGCTCATGACAACATAAAAAATGGTTTTGATAAAAGCATAATATTTTTGAAACATAGAGAGTGATCAAAAGTGAAGATGGAAAGAAAAAGAAATTCAAAACAGCAAAACAATTTTATATGAATATTTGACTAGAAAGTTTTCCAATTTAGTCTGAGCTTCACTTTATCTCCAAAAAAGTTCACAAGCATTTTGTTTAGAGTGGCTGACCTAGTCTCATTAGTTATGAAGAAAATTCAAACAGTTCAGAAGTTAGATGCTTCGGTAAGTTAACTAAATCACTTGAGACAGGGACATGCAGGTAGTATTCTCCTGAGTAAAGAGCATTTTTGAGCCTGTCAGAAGCCTTTTTCCTGCCAAAATAACAGGCAGATTATTCTGTCTTTTTTTCATGTAATAAAGACGATGTGCTGGATGTAATGGCATGCTAAAAGAGTGTTACTCAAAATACTGAAAGAGAAAAAGGGTGTCAGGTGTTAGCATTTCTATTTTAAATAAATATTTTCATGGGGAGGCAGTATTTTTTAAGACAAAAAGACTAGGAAAACAGGAAAACAGAAAAACAAAGTACGTTCTAAAATTTTCACTTTCCTCATACCATGCTTGAGAACTATTCCAATGAACTTCTAGAATCAAATACTACAGTGTGCATACATACAGCTTTTGTGGACTTTTAGGAATAGAAGAGAGGTCATGTACAACTTTAATACAGATAAACCTTTAAATTGTTGATCCAGAGAAATTTCTATAGTTCATGATAGGGTATCCCTTAAAAATGGAGGAAAAAAACCCCAAACATATTCAGAATTTGCTTCATCCGGTGTTTGCCAAGAGCTGCTCCAGAAGTGTTGTAGGAAGCCCACAAACTGATTTTTTGAAAAATTTATGACCAAACCCATGCATGTATGCTTCCCCATGGGTAACTAGCTAACTATCAACTACATCTGGGCAGAATCAGACTAGTAAACAAATACTCNACAGTGATTAATTTCCAAACTTTCATCGCTTCATTTCTAGACTTTTTCTGCATTTCATTTAAATTCTTTCGTGTCCTTGGTCATATTCTGTAAACTTTCCTACAGAATAAAAGCTCAAATGTAATTTATAAATGCATCTTTCTAGTGTCTGAAGCTCTAGGTAGGTGTTGGGGAGTGATGTCCCTCTCACTGTTAGCAAAGAGCAAATTAAGGACCACTTTATGAAGCTGAACAGCCACAAGTCTAGGGGTCTAATGAGATACATCCTAAAGCAAATGGCTGATGTTGTCTCCAAGCCATTGTTGTTTCCACTGTCCATCATATTTGAAAGGTCATGGTGGTCAAGCGATGTCTCTGGAGATTGAGAAAAGGGAATTATCATTCCTACTTTTACAGAGAGGATGAAGGAAGATCCTGTGAACCACAGACGACAAGACTCACTTCTGTGCCTGAGAAGGTCATGGAGCAGGTCCTCATGAAAGCAGTGTTAAGGCTCATTTAAGACAAGGAGATGATCCAACACCTCCAACACAGCTTTACTAAGGGCAAACCATGCCTGCCCAACGTGGTGTCCTGCTATTATGGAGTGACAGTCCATCACACTAGTTGACAAGGAAAGCCCGTGTCATCTACCTAGGCTTCAGTAAGGCCTTTAACATGGTCCCATGCAGCATCCTTATTTCCAAATTAAAAACACATGGATCTGAAGGATGGACTATTCAGTGGCTAGTGAACTAGATGAATGAATGGATGCAACCAGAGGGTTGTGGTCAACAGCTCTATATCTAGGTGGAGGCTGGTGACAAGTGATGTCCCTCAGCGCTCTGTCTTGGCAGTGATGCTCTTTAATATACTTAGCAACGACAGTGAGATCAAGAAAATCAACCACATAATAGGCTGAAGCACAAGAAAGGTGGTCAGGAGGTCAAGGGAGGTCATTTTCCCCCTCTACTCTGCCCTTGTGAGACCCTGCCTGGAATACTCTGTCCAGTACTGCATTTCTCACTTGATATTATATCAATTTGTTACATCCTTTCAAAATCCTGACTAACAGTTTGTGTGCATGGGAAAACTGTGTTTCACAAAGTATTACTTTTGTTTTGACATTTTCTCTGCTAGCAGTATAATGATCAACAGAAACAAGCTTTTTTTTATATTTCCATTTCCACTGAAGGTGATTAAAAACTAATTGTCTGTCATTTTGTGTAACTGTGGTTTTATGTATTGAAAATGCTCATGACAACATAAAAAATGGTTTTGATAAAAGCATAATATTTTTGAAACATAGAGAGTGATCAAAAGTGAAGATGGAAAGAAAAAGAAATTCAAAACAGCAAAACAATTTTATATGAATATTTGACTAGAAAGTTTTCCAATTTAGTCTGAGCTTCACTTTATCTCCAAAAAAGTTCACAAGCATTTTGTTTAGAGTGGCTGACCTAGTCTCATTAGTTATGAAGAAAATTCAAACAGTTCAGAAGTTAGATGCTTCGGTAAGTTAACTAAATCACTTGAGACAGGGACATGCAGGTAGTATTCTCCTGAGTAAAGAGCATTTTTGAGCCTGTCAGAAGCCTTTTTCCTGCCAAAATAACAGGCAGATTATTCTGTCTTTTTTTCATGTAATAAAGACGATGTGCTGGATGTAATGGCATGCTAAAAGAGTGTTACTCAAAATACTGAAAGAGAAAAAGGGTGTCAGGTGTTAGCATTTCTATTTTAAATAAATATTTTCATGGGGAGGCAGTATTTTTTAAGACAAAAAGACTAGGAAAACAGGAAAACAGAAAAACAAAGTACGTTCTAAAATTTTCACTTTCCTCATACCATGCTTGAGAACTATTCCAATGAACTTCTAGAATCAAATACCACAGTGTGCATACATACAGCTTTTGTGGACTTTTAGGAATAGAAGAGAGGTCATGTACAACTTTAATACAGATAAACCTTTAAATTGTTGATCCAGAGAAATTTCTATAGTTCATGATAGGGTATCCCTTAAAAATGGAGGAAAAAAACCCCAAACATATTCAGAATTTGCTTCATCCGGTGTTTGCCAAGAGCTGCTCCAGAAGTGTTGTAGGAAGACCACAAACTGATTTTTTGAAAAATTTATGACCAAACCCATGCATGTATGCTTCCCCATGGGTAACTAGCTAACTATCAACTACATCTGGGCAGAATCAGACTAGTAAACAAATACTCAAATTTATGCCTAAATTTTGAGCAATTCTGTGTGAAAGCTAGTCCTGTAAATGAAGAATACAATGGTTTTGGAAACCACTGTCAGTAGTTATGACACAGTAAGGTGGTATCCTCATATATTTACATATATCTATCATAAAATTAAGAAGTGTAGAACAAATACCCTAATTCTAATTCCCTCTCTTGACTCTAAGAATCCTTCAGCTATAGTGCATAATTTAAGCAGTAGTATCCAGGTCCAAGTTCTGTTCTATTCAGTTCTTTGCCCTCTTGAATAAAGAGGTTATCATGTTTTCTCTCAGCAGTAAGGTTAATTTATATAAAGTACTTCAGAAATTTTTGAGTGAAAATTAAAAAACAACAGAAGATCAGGGACCACAAAGGCATTTAAACTGAATTTTAGTACCTAGAGTAATTCTGTCCTGTTTCAGTAGCTAATGTATAGTTCTATAGCAAAATACTTGGGTGCAATTCAGAAATTAACATGAGTTATCACTTTTAAACAGAAATAAGATTCCCAACTACAAGGGCAGTTGTTTGCAACTTTACTTTTGATATTATTCCTCTGAATCTGTAACAGGGTAAATTCCGTCATTGAAAAACAATTACCGCTAAAAGAATCCAGACCAAATTTCATCTCTAGTTTGTTTTCTTCTATTTTGGCATTCCAGTTTACCCTTCAAAAAACAAGTGAGATCTCTATTGTGGAAATAATGTTTTGTCTTTTCTTTTCACCCTTAGGAAGCTATCCTTGGGGTAAATGTAGCAACCCTTTTTTTCAAAATAAGACACTTAGCTGAGAAAATAATTTATTTAATGGAGGGGGAGAGTTATTTTTCTTCATAGGCAGGAATCAGATCTTAATCTTAGTTGAATTCTGTGGTGATCCTTAAGTGACTAAGGTATTACAATTTGTATATTATGCAGCTTGACATGCCCCTACTTTTTGGTGGCCAGGTGCTTAAGTTATAACAAAGTGTAATGTTTGTCACGGTAAGAATTTTGTCGTGTGAATATATTAAGAGGTTGCCGTAGTTCACGTTGACCCACTCTACGTGGGTACAGCCCCATCTCGAGTTTTGGGTGCCACAGTAGAAGGACATAAAGCTGTCCAAAGTAGAGCTATTAAGATGGTGAAGGGTCTTGAGGGGAACTCATACAAGGAGGGCTGAGGTCAATTGGTCTCTTCAGCCTGGAGGAGACTGAGGAGAGACCTCATGGCATTCTACAACTTCCTCATGAGGGGAAGAGGAGGGACAGACACGGATCTCTGTGGTGACCAGTGACAGGACCCAAGGGAATGGCCTGAAGTTGTGTCATGGAAGGTTTAGGTTGGATATTAGGACAAGCTTTTCACCCAGAGTGTGGTCAGGCACTGAAACAGGCTCCCCAGGAAAGTGGTCACAGAACCAGCCTGACAAAGTTCAAGAAATATTTGGACAATACTCTCCGGCACATGGTGTGCCTCTTGGGGTGTCCTGTGTAGAACTAGGAGTTAGACTCGATGACCCTTGTGGGCCCTTTCCAACACAAGATATGCCATGTGGATATATAGTTACCGTAGAGCCACCCATTGAGAGATCTGATTTACAAAACATTCCCTGAATATATAAAGTTAAAAGTAGGTTGCCATAAAATAAATGTCCTTTCATTCTTCTCATAAAATTATACTGCTTTCTCTTTCTTTTTTTCTTTCTCTTTTATGTCTATCATATGGGCAAGAATTATCCCAACACATAGAAAAAAAATAGACTTGGGATTTGGGATACTACAGCAACCCTGGAATCCAAAAACATATGATAATGTTTGGTGGTGCACATAATTGAGATTTCCATACATCATGGTAGCAGCATTCCAGGAACGCCAGCTTGCTAGCAAATGTTGGCAAACAGTTAAAGCTGCTCCACTCAAACTATATAGTAAGTAAATTTGCTTTGGCATGCTGGTATTTTGATTTTCTTTGCACATTTTATCTATGCATTGGTACTACAAAACTGCATGGGGTGTTTAAATTTTAAAACATACTATACTAATCTTTCAAAAATGTTCATTAACTTGCATACTGTAAATTAATATTTTCATACAGTTAAAAATACTGCAACGAAATGGACTTTCAGCACATGATGCAGTGTCCTGCAGAGTATCAGCAGTAGGAAATATATCCTTTAATGGCACGTACATTAAATTTATAGGATTACAATATTTGCTTTGAAAATTTATTCTCTATATCTGTGTGTCAACCTTTCAGCTAGAACAATGCAGTTTCTATAGATAATGCTCTTTGTCTTATTTTAGAAAGACAAGAACTATACAGATTTAAGTTTCCAGAAGTATTTCAGTGAGCCTGTGTTTCTATTTCATTTAGGGACTGCAGTATATGTTGGCAAGTATCTATTCTGCCTGCCATTATAAAATCAACTTTAACTCTAACATTTTACCATACATTTAATTGCTATTTCATTTAGGGTAATTTCCTGCAGAAAAGGGCTATAAAATTTAACAGGCAATGATAACTCTCTTAGTTTCAGTTAACCAAGACATGAAATTTGAATTTAATTCATGTTATATAGTTAATTGTCCTTGAAAGTGAAGAAAGAAAGGCAAGACAAAGGGAAAAAGATTCTAAGATAGTATGACTACATTGTATTTCACATCTGGGAAATATCAGTCTGTAAAAGTGTCAGTGCAGGTCATTCCTTCTGCATAGCTTTGCCTAGACAGGAATGTCATGATTCAATTACAACACAAGAAGCTTTCTATAGATGGTAGGAGCAGGGACAGTGTATAAAAGAGGAATTTAAAAGCAGGTCATGTGGTGATGGCATGAGGGAAGTCAAAATTCAGCTGGAGTTTAAACTTGCAAGAAGACCTTCTGCCATTGCATAATTTCAAATATCTAAGGAAAATGGAAGGCCATTGCTCACTGAGGATGGTGCCTGTAGATGAGGTACACAGTGCCTTCCTTGCCTGAGCTTTTGCAGACAAGATCTCACAGGTATCTGTGACCAGAGGCAGAATTCAAGAAGGATGACCAGATGTGGATGGGAATCGAATCAGGGGTTACTAGAGAGATTTCAACCCATGCAAGACCCATGGTTAACTCCAAGAAGTATGGCCAATGTATTTACAAAGTCTCAATCTATCATCTTCAAAAGGTTTTGAAGACTGGAGAGGCCACTAACAAATGAAGAAAGGCAAATCCTGTAGCCATTCTCAAAATGGTACAACAGGGCGATTCAGGAAACAAGAGTCTCATCAGTCTAATTGTAGTCCTTGGGAAAATCTCAGAGCACGTATCATTCAGACAGCATTCTTGTCCTTCAGCAAAGAACAAAATAGCTTGGAAGGGTTGTTTTTTTAAAAAGAAAATTATAATAGCACTAAAAATTATTTGGTTCCCGCATAAATGACGGATGACTTTCCCATAGCTGTCATTGGCACACTAAGGAGGACACCAAAATAAAATTATTCAATCATTTTACTTATAAATCTGAAAGATGCTTGTGTTTTCTGGTGCCACAAAACTCATACTAGTCACCTGCTTCATTAGAGAGCAGCAGATGGATTCACCCCTTGGGAGGTCCTTCACTCTCTAAAATAATCACTGAAATTTTTCAAGGAATTTTTTAAAGTCAAATGCAATGCAAAAATTTTGGATTATGCAAATAAATAAAATTATGAATTCCTCTACTTTCTTTAAATGAATAAATAAATAATTTTGGTTTTCTTTCAATTTACCCTGAACTTACTGCATAACATATATGCAAAATAAAGTCTGAATGTTTAATTTAGTCAACTGGATTTTTTCCAACTAAAGCTTTTTTTGCTTGCATGCTTGTTTTTATCCACTGTGTAAAAAACTGGATTTCAACAACAGCTTTACTTTTTTCTTGTAAGTTTTGTTTTTGCTTGTGTTGTAATTTTTGGTAAAATTTTAGAAGATATTTTTAAATACATCTCACAGTTTAATACTCCCTAACTTTTCTTCTCATGAACTACAGCATTCTTTCTCATCAGATTAAAACAAAAAAAACAAAGTCTTCTTTGAAACAGTTGTAACAAAATAAAACAAGAAATGTTTGCTCCAAAAAAGGCTGAAAAGATATGAAAAATACAAGTAACAAAGACTCTTCTATCTGTTCTATTTTGTCAATGTCCTTGAAGAATTTATTCTATTCATTGGCTTTACACTTGATCAATGTATCAAAGCTAAACATCATTAATGTACTATGACAGTTAATTCCAGTCCACTTTGTTTTTCCTCCCTTGACCTTACCAAAGTTTCTGGCTTCTTCTCTGATGTTCAAATGCACAAGAAAATATACAGGTGGATAACAGAGCAGGCAAGGTTTCATGTAGACACTCCTACAGCTCTCTCTCTTGCAGCTCAGAAATTACACTGTTTTGCCTACCCTCTCTCTGTATTCCTGCTTGCTTCATTAATGACAGTGAACAGTTGCCACACTCTCTGTGAAACAGCTTTCACGTGGACGGGACAATAGAGCTTCAACCACCGATAAATAACTTCAGAGATTAAACCAAGCTTCAAGCAGCATAAGCCCATTGAACAAGTCGATTGCATGAATATAATGAGATTTTGTGTAACAGTTATAGGTTAGAGAATGACAGCCATGAGAATAATTTTAAAACCATGAGAGTTGAAGTAATAGCTTTTCTTCGATGGGGAAAATAATTTCGTGTTTTATAAGGCAGTAACAGCATTTTAACACCGATTTACAAGCATTTAGACGTGTCCTGCATATTTTCCAAATTAGTTGAATTTATAATGCCAAATTATAGCACAACTTTAATTTAAAACTGTTGTAAGAAAAGACACAGAGCTAAGAAATTATTAAGAACATGAGAACAGTATTGACTGGACAGTTTCTCAGCACGTCAGATTTTTAATATTGGGCTGAGACCCCAAGAATTAAGACATCTGTAATTCATCAGTGACAAAACTAAACAAGAAGATAGGTGCCTTCTGATCAGAGAGAAAAAAAACTCTTTCACTAGCAGAGCTGTGGTAAGCAACTTGCTCTTCAGATTTGAGATCTGTGACAAAGAAAACCTCTCCAAGCACGAGAGCTTGCTGCTATTAACCTGGTTTGCCTGGAACACGCAGGAACTGATAAGAAACTGATAAAAAATGTCAAGCTGTTCCAGTCAGGGGAGGCAAATCAATTGCAAGGATCACACAGAAATCATGTTTTGAACAACGTCATACTATTTCATCGCATGTCTGTCATAGTATGAGTATGAGGAAATGAAAATCAGTGAAGGCTGAGTAGATCTGAGAAGCACGGAATAAATCTCTAAAGAGAACATCTTAATTGTCACCATTCTGTGGGCATCTAAAAGAGCTACAGATGAGTGAAAACTCATACAAAATGGAAATGTCTGACATTTTTCTGCATATAAATTTTTTCATTACCTAATAACATGGGCATTTGGTGAAGCTTAAAAAGCAGGGGAAGAATAATCCTTGGAATTAGTAGAAATTCAGTGCTCATATCTAATTGTTTCTCTGTTATTTTCAATCAAAAATATGTTTAAGAACAGTAGATTGCAGGAATTTTTCTGGCTTAATTCCCCTCTCTGTTCCTCTGTGTTGCCCCCAAATTATATAGAACACCTTTCAGACTCTGCATATCACTCAGGAGAATACCTCTTTTGTCTTAGGAGGGTCAATTTTCCCAGCTCATTTGGGACAACAAAAAAATTGTTTTTCATTGAGATATCTTCATTTAGTTTCCTATGGAAACTGAAGCATCTGTGTGAAAGGATTGCATTACACAAACATATAATTCTGGAAAAATAGTGTATCTTCTGTGGGATTCCTCTGTGATATAAGACAACTCATGTAAAAGGTTTTGACAGATGGTTGCTGTTTAATTTGAGATTCCTGCAGAATAACTTGCAGATATTCACTTTATTCTTCTCTTTGATGTTGGTCACTGAAAGCTGTGCTCTAAACACAAAGTACTGAATAATGTTACTATGGATATTTTGTGTTCAAAATCATTAGGAACTTTTAACAATTTGAGCTTTAAACTTGCTTTGATATAATTCCTCTGTTACAGAAAATGTGAATAATAATTCTTCACCTTATATGGGTGTTCTGAAGATGAGTTCTGAAAAGGAATAAGAGCATTGATGCTGAAGCACCTGAGGAAGAGTTATTATAAAAGAAACCAAACCAAACATCACAAAACCCCAGACTCAGTTATGTTGCATTTTGTGATTGTTTATATAAAGCAAAGTAACATGTGAAAAGGACATAAGTCCTAAAAAATAATTTATCTGTGAATGATAGAATGATATTACCAGGGAATTGATCATAAAAATATATGACTATCGTGAAAATGTATGCAAGCAAATACATTGAATTATGTTGTATTTTCTCTTACTTTTGAGTTCTTGGTTGTCAGCATCCTAACAACTTACTTTTCTTTTTAAATCTGTATTAGAAGATATATGAAGATACATATCAAAGTAATGCAGAAAATATTAGAGGCTATTGTTTTAATAGGTGGGATATTATTTCAAGCAATTCATAAAAGGTGTTGCCATTGTTCAGTATTTTGTATGCCTTTACACAAGATTTCAAACAAAAATGGAGTTCACTTATGAAATAGAAATACACAGATAAGCCTTAAATCAAGTCACCCACTGCAAGCACTAAGCTTAATTTTACATGCTTGGTTATTCAGGTATCCAAAGTATAGTTTAATATTCATTCAGGGATAATTTATTCAGTTAGAGATAAACTTAATGAGCAGTAAGTTAAAATCGTTGTACAGACTGTTAACAGACATTTGAGGTAGAAGAATAAAGCAATGAAGCAAATCAAAGTGATAATCTGTGACAAGTTCAGTTCCTTAAAATGACAAAAAAGACAAAGTGGTTTGGACAAAACACTTGAAGTACCAAGTCTGTCATCATTATTCTTAACATGCCACGTGTAGTCACTACGAAAAGGCAGACGTAATCTCTATATTTAGATACTAAATCTAGCAGAGCAGTTACTCCTAAGTACAGGTATGAATAGTTTATCACAGAATAAGTTAATGGTTGATATTAAAAGGGACCACTGAAAATCACCTGGTCCAATACCTCTGCTCAAGAAGGACCATTTACAACCAGTTGCCCAGGTACATTTCCAGATTTCTTTTGAATGTGTTCAAAGTGGGAGACTTCACAAACTCCCAGGGCAACCTGTTCCCATGCTTGGTCACTCTCACATTAAGAAAGCATACCCAAAAATACTGTTATATTGAAACACAATATAAAAAAGAGTTCCCAAACATAAAATCAGAAAGGCAGTGTAGATATGTAATAAAATAATCTGTTTTATACAATTTTACATATACATGTAAAATACGTGAAATTATGAGCAAAACTGCATGAGTTCAACAGTATAGCTTGTACCATGGTGCTGATATGGATCAGATTACTGTGTGAACATGAAGAAACCAGAGAAATTCAATGGCGAAATATGTGAAATAATAAGAGAATGGCCCACACTGAGAAAATGTAGTTATCTTATTCAAATAGAAGAGGATGTTCTAAACTGAAAAAGTCTAAAGAAACCCTATGAGTCTACAAAATCTTAAAAAGGAATTATGGACTCAAGCTATACTGAGGAACATACACAGTGATTAACAAGGAAGAGAGCCTCTGTGACTGTTTCGACTTTAAGTACTGGAACAAACTGCCATGAGAGAACATGAGATCATCTTTGTAGGGGATAATAAAACCTAAACAGAATCCCACATATTACTGAGAGGTGCAGGAAGAATTTTTTCGCTGATAAAAAATGAGGCAGTGACCACTCAGGGATTTTTATTGCAAAATTATTCTATGTGTTCTACACAACTCTCTTCCTCACCCTCAAAACAAGCAACTGCACAAATGAGTCACTTCATTTCCAGCTTGGTTGACACTTTAAAATGGGCTCTGTTTTTCAGAAGCTTTTATTATTATTATTCCAGAATTTTCCTACATATTTTGTGGCTTATATAAGACAAGATGGCAAACTGAGATGCAAAATGTTGCTCTTTTTTTCATGAGATCAGGCTGACAACAGACTTATTCTAGAAACTAAGTAAAAAAAAAGGGAAAATTTGAATATATCATAGGCTTTAGTAGCTATATAATTCAACTTTAAGCATTTTAAAGTAGTTTTCATTAACAACTGAAAAAATCTCTTTACTCATTATTTTTTTAATCTGTAGAAATATAGCAATAGAAAAGCATAAAAATAACACCTAAGAAAATATATATGAAAGAAAGAGAAAGAATGGTTAAGAGTAGAAAGGAATCACCACCTATGGATCCAGAGACAAGGCCTGATAGTTGCAATTTTGAGTCATTTGTTTGAAGTGATGGTTGCTGTCTTGATCCATTGGGGTGGGGGAAAGCCCATGAAACACAAATTATCCCAGGTTCAGGTGGAATGCCCAGGTACCTCTCCTGTGGTGGGGTGGGGGTTTGCAACATTCTGGATCTGTTGCAACACTGTGGATCATGCACAGTCCTCTGGTGGAAAGCCCCAGAAATTATTCTGGGGCACTTTGAGGGGGGTCTTTGATGGTTGATGGCCCCTTCTAAGACATGACAGCTGCCACTCACAGCACCTGAACCAATTAGGCACCATCAGAAGGGATGGATGCCTTCAGGCCTACAATGTGAATATTTGGATACCTTTCCTGGGGAGTTTTTACACCTGAGCCAGTTGTGTAAGTAAGTAAGTAAGTGTTGTGTAATGTATCATTGACATGATAAAAAGCACTACCCCACCTCACAGGACCCAATTGTTATAGGCCTGTTCCCTTATCTGGCTCAAACCCCAGCTTGCAGCCTCCAGAGGTGCACCCGGGCTGTTACCTCACACACTGTCATCAAAGCACCTGCTGCTTTTGAAAATAGCCGATTGTTTGAGTCATTAACCATTAACGTTTCAGATTCTCCCAACCTGCTCTTTTCAAATTTCATCATTTCTGATAGGTGGGTTCTTTAAAGCACCCAAATTTGATATTCCTTTCCTCTCAGAAAAGATGGGTAGTTAATCAGACAATGTAATCTGCAGTCTGATTGACAATGCCTTGGTTGTGGTGACTTTTCTCTGCTAGCAGGGAACACAATCACCTTGTTAGCTTCTTCCATTGAAAATAAGAACAAGAGTTCAGTTGCTGATCTTAACAGTGTAGCCAATCATTGCAAATAGATAATATTATCAGATAGATTTATCACCATTAAATAGAATGCTGCTTTGAGAAATTAGGTCCAAATTTTTCTAAACATGAAACATATTCCTTGGGTTTTCCTATTCTTTTCAGAAGCATCATTGCAATACTTCTTATGCTCCTGAATGAATGAGGTTGATGTGAACTGCAAAAAGGCAAATGGCATTTGAATATCTACTCTTCGTTTGTTTTTTTTTTTTTTCTGAAGTTTCCTTTCTAACTTTATTCATTTCTACCCACAGAGGAAAACTGAGTTTTCCAGAAAAAAAACACCTTCCATAATCTTTCTCCTTTCCTCACTTGTACTATGTCTTTAGTTCCCTTCTCTCAAATACACTGCACTTCCATATTGATCAAATAACACCTCCAAAATGATGCAAAAAAATTAAGACTAGCTAAAGAAGAGACAAGGTACAAAGAACTGGATTAACACAACTGAAATATAGAAGCTGGAGAAAGAAGATAAAAGTCAACCAGAAAAATATGGAGAGCAACATACATCACACAGAAAGTATGAATGAAGATGCAATAAGGAACAGAGAATTTTGAAATAAGGCAGCAGGAAAAGGTCATAAGGAACTATGGGTGATTTACACACTTAAGATTCTTAATGGAATGAAGACACATCAAGGTGTTGGAGCTGCAACCAGAGAGAAACAACTGCTATATAATTTGATGCTTCCAGGTAATTACTCAGAGGTTATTAGTTGTCATCCTGGGGAGCCTGCAAGTCTGACCAATAGAATGTGAGGGAAACATAAAACACATGTATTACGGTGACTCTTGAATTTGGAAGCCATATTTTTTTTTCCTTGTGATGTCCTTTATCACTTTTCAACTTTATTCTTTTGACAAAATATTTAATGTGCCAAAGTTTTGGGAACAAGAAAGGAAGATTTAGGTTACTGCTTTTTTAGTGACCAAAATTAAATAGTGATGCTTTATTATACTCTAGAGCAAAATATTAATGATAGGACATACTCCACTTTAGTATTTTAAGAAGAATAATATTGTTTGCCAAATCATAATATAAAAACAACTATCAAAATAATAAGGGTTGTGGAATTAATTCTGAAGACCTTAAAACTTATGGTGATTTAGACATTCAACAGCATCAGGTCAGCAAGGGATGTTCAGTGGTTCATATGACTCTCCATAGAGGCTGCTTTTACTTCATATGAACAGAATTCCAGCTTTGTCTCCACATAGAGTACGCGCTCAGAAATGACACCTTAAGGTTTGTGCCATGAGATCCGATGGCAGTGCTCATCCAGTTGCTTTAGAGGTGACTTTGTAAGAATGCACAATGTACGTGATGATGTCTTGGCTGTCTTTCTCCATCTGCCTTGGGGATCCCAGGAAAGCCCTTTCACTAGTGTCTCCTGTGCAATGTTCTCTGGTTGCTTTTTGGATTTGTTGTTTGTTTTTTTTTCTTTTTGGCAAAGGTGAATTCGAAGCAGCAATTTAACTAGCTCTGGAATCCTTGCTTTTAATCATCCAGTTCCTTATACCTGTATATTCTTTTCATGTCTTAGATTATAGAATCTCTTAAAAGTCCTATAAGCTTACATATGCCTGTTTCTGGAAAGAAACCAGAAACAGAATTATTAATATGTGTTTTAGATCATAAATACATAATGTTTGACAATTGTTTGCAGGGAAATTGCTTCTGTATAGCTTAGTGTACCTTGAAGACTGTAAAGAACTGTATTGAAATTGCATATATACTTTCATTTTTTAGTAGAATCTGTATTTTCCTTGATAAAGAATGAATGCTGGTGTATTGAAGTGAAACAACTCATGTTAGGGAGTTACATTCGAAAGAGAAGCAAGCTTAAAATTGCCAGTGTTAGGATTAATCTTCTTTAAAACAAAGTTTTGGTCATATTAGGCAGAAGACTGGGACCTCCTCCTCCTCTTTTCATTCCTATTCATATTTCAAACTGACCAGTGAGTAACAACTTAGGAGCTTAAATGCTGCAATTGGGTACCTTAGACATCCATGGAGGTATAGAAAATGATCCAGGTCAATGAACATGAAAAATTTCAGACAGAGAGACAGAACAATAAAGACAGAAGTAAAAAGAGAAATAAAAATGAATCCTCCATTTTATTCTGTTATACCTAATTTTCAAGATCTAACTAAAGACATCAATACTGGGCTCTTTCTTGTTTAAAATTAAATAGCTAGGGTGTTTCTGCAACCATTCAGCAGCTGTATTGAAAGTGTTCAATACAAACATTTGACTGAATTGACTGTACAGTTTCGTGATTTGTCAAAATTTAATTTGAATGTAAAAAATTATTGCATGTGATTTATTATCAGTTGTGTGCACCAATACCTGTAGAATGCTACAATTCAACATTCAAAGTATTTTCTGTCCTACAGATGCAATTACTCTTAAAGTATTCTCATATTATGAATATTTTGAAGTGGATTATCAAAGGTATTTTGGTATTCAAAGATGCATGTGAGTACTACAACAGGGTAGTATTTCTTCTGTTGTATTTTCTTAAATAAAGGGTAAGTATGATACAAAGAAAGTAATTTGTTTATCATCTAATTTGTAAAGCAAAACTTTTTTGTCCCACATATCCAAGAAAACCAGCCCAAAATAATTTTCTGGTTTTATGGTCTGGTTTTTATGACATGGCAGGATGGGTTGAGGATGGGAGAGCAATGGATGTTGCCTACCTCGACTTCAGCGAGGCTTTTGACACTGTCTACCATAACATTCTCGTGGGTAAGCTCGTGCGTTGAATGAAAGAACAATGAATCAAGAACTGGCTGCATGGCAGAGCTCAGAGGTCATGATCAGAGGAGTAGAATCCAGTTGGAGGCCTGCAGTCAGTGGCATTCTCCAGGGATCAGTACTGGGTCTTGCCCAATTCAGTTTGTTTAGCAATGACCTCGATGAATGGATAGAATGTACCCTCAGCCAGTTTGATGATGATGATACAAAATTGGGGGAGTGGCTGATACAACTGAAGGCTCATTCAGTGGGGCCTTCATAGGCTGGAGAATTGGGTGGAGAGAAACCAAATGAGGTTCAACAAGGGCAAGTGCAGGGTCCTGCAGGTGGGGAGAAATGACCCCAAGTACCAGCACAGGTTGGGGGCTGACCTGCTGGAGAGCAGCTCTGCAGAGAAGGACCTGGGAGTCCTGGTGGGTGACAAGCTGACCATGAGCCAGCAGTGCCCCTGTGGCCAGGAGGGCCAATGGGATCCTGGGGTGCATTGGGGAAGAGTGTGGCCAGAAGGTCGAGGGAGGTGATCCTCCCACTCTACTCAGCCCTAGTGAGGCCACATCTGGAGTGCTGTGTCCAGTTCTGGGCTCCTCAGTACAAGAAAGACAAAGAGCTACTGGAGAGGGTCCAGCAGAGGCCGCAGGGATGATTTTGGACGATTTCTCTTATGCGGAGAGACTGTGGGAGCTGGGCCTGTTTAGTCTGGAGGAGACTGAGAAGGGATCTCGTCAATACATATAAACATCTCAAAGCTGGGTGTCAAGAGGATGGTTCCAGACTCTTTTAAGTGGTGCCCATCAAAAGGATGAGAAGCAATGGCCATAAACTAAAACACAAGAACTTCCAAATCAATATGAGGAAGAACTTCTTTATGTTGAGAGTGGCAGAGCACTGGCACAGGTTGCTGAGGGAGGTCATGGAGTCTCCCTCTCTGGAGATATTCAAAACTCATCTGGACACTTTCCTGTATAAATGCTCTAGGTGACACTAACTTGGCAGGAGGGGAGGACTAGATGATCTCCAGAGGTCCCTTCCAACCCTAAAAATTCTGTGACTCTGTTCATCAGAAGACAATTTTGTTGAGGAATTTTTTAAAATAATAATGTAAAAATGTTAAAAACTCATAGAAGTGGATAAAAACATCTAAATCTAAACCAGTTTATTTTGCTTTGAAGAAAAATGTTTTAACTGACTTAAACTACCGTTATTAATTTTAACAAAAAAAAAATCTTATATTCATGGTATATTTATTGATACACAATATCATATGCATATCAATTATACAACTGTTTTCCTCCAACTCTTGCAGTTTAGCTGCTGTGCATTTTGAAATCTGGTAATATTTTATTGCATTAGATAACATTAAAATTATTTCTGAAGTGTCCTATGGACCTGAGATAAGTGATGTGAGTAGATTTTAGGTGTCTAACCTACTTAAATGCACATCTAAACAATACATTAGAAGACTATTTTCGGGCACATAGTTATATTTTAAATCTGATGCATAAAGAAGGACACAATATAAAAGAGTGTCTTTAGAAAGAGATAATGAGTAGAAAAATAATATTATGAATTGCTATGCCCTAATAATTTTGTCATGAGATAATAAAAGCATGAAAAATAAAATGTGAAATTGCAGGGGGATAATGAGAGAACAAACAAGATCTAAGCTCCTTAGATAAAAAGGCCTGAGAGGCAATACTATGTGGGATACTTTTCAACTGAGAAACATGACAGTAAAACACTCTGTCTCATTTTTTTAACACATGAGAAACACCAACACAAAACTAGAAAATAAGCTTCAAGATCTCTGTCTCTTCTCTCCTCATTAAAAGCCCAATACGAGTTTTAATCTGTTGACACAGTATGAATAGAAACTATAAAGATCACAGCTATTTCTGTCATTTATTTTGCCAGTAACAAAGAAATTGGCATAAAGAGCACATATACAAAGAACAGATGAATTACTCAGGGGCAATAAATTAACATGCGTATTATGACTGGCATTGGCAAGGTATTCCACCCTGGAAAAATAAATATTCTTATTTTCATTTTTTCTCAGCCTGAAATCAACACCAAGGCTGCCAATTTAAAGGTTAAGCTGGTGTTTTTCACCTTTAAAGATTCTTCTTTTCAGGAGTTCAAACCCCAACAATATACATGTACATCCAACTTACCATGAAAGGTCAAAACATTTTTAACTTCTCATTTAAACAAACAAAAAAAAAAAAAGGTGATTTTAGTTCAAAAAACAATGCTACGTAGATTTGTAGATGCAATAGATTTATGAATAATATTCCATTTTTAAATAAATCATCCCTTCTTTTCAGTTTTCAGCTAATAGCCAGCCATGGATATTGAAATGTGCTTTCTTCAGAGATAAAGACTTGGATATGAAAGTAATCACGTGTCAGCCTTTTACTGGGACAGAATAGGTCATTGTACCAGACAGAGTATTTGTGCAGGGTAGAAAAAAAAAAAAGGAGCCATGCTGTGATTTTTTTCGTTTGGTTTGTGGTTGTTTGTCTGAAGGTGGAGAAGCTCTAAATCAAACAATTCAGCTTTTGTTTTGCCATTTCTATCTCTGTTCTACATAAAATCTGGGATTCATCAGGCCCTCTTCCCTTCATAAATCATCTGATAACCTTTGTTATATCTATCCTTGGTATGGTTTTCCTCTCTCAATTTGTCTTTGCACATTGTGTCTTGTCTTTCAGATTTTTCTAAGAGGCCTTCTGTAACCCTGTGTACTCTTTAGAGAAGTTAACTGCTAATAACAAAGCACTAAAGTCTTTAGGTCAAGCTGCCACAGGTTAGCTGGACTCCAGGGACTAGCTCTACTCCCTTCTGAACGGTAAGAAAACAAAACAAACCTTAAAGTTGTTTCTGTAAGGAATCAATAGGGCTAATTAAAAGTATAGTCTGCCTTTCTCAAATCACTCTGTTAGCCCCTCAGGACAGAGCCACTTCTTGCACTGAAGCCCTAGGCAGCTATAATCAGATAAACAAGTGTACATTTATGGTTGATAACAGTCCTATCAGAGACATCACCTATGCTTTCATCAGCGACAAAACCATAAGGTTTTATTTCCAGTTAGACGAAAATTACGTGCAGTCACACTACTGTGAGAGCCTTATAACTGAGACAGAGGTTAAATGAGACTTAAATGTCAGCACCACATTTTGTCTCTAAATGGCTTAGGAAGGAACAGTCTCAGGACTGAAAGGTGTACACATATAAGTTACTTTTGCCTACAAGTGGGATTCATGCATTGTAGAAAGTGACTCAGAGTAGCTTTAAAATACTTTGAAATATGGGCACTCAAAAAGAGTAGTGGGCATATCTCTATTCCTAAACATAGGAATGGAAAAGGCCACAGGTGGATTATTGTATTAAATATGTGAACTATGAATGCTGAAAAAGATTATGCTTAAATTGAGTGCCGGAGCAGTTCGAGTACAATGTTTTTATATTTTCATTTTGTGTCTGACCAAAAGTAAAACCAGAATAATTCACAGCAAGCAAACACATCCCCAAGTTCTAAAAAACTCCTGGAAATTCTGATTGTACTTCAACTTTTGTTTTAATGAAGCTGCAGCTTTCCCCATGGTTAGAAAATAGTATGGATATTACAGACAGTAGAAATACAGTATATGCATATGTGTGAATAAAGATTTTTTTCACTTTATAAACGTCTGAAAAAAAATCAATATGCTTTTTTATGACTATTTAAAAATTGAAGTCATGCTATGTTTATTTGAAGTGCTCTGTATTTTCTTCTGGCATACAAGATGGAATTGAAGGACATGATCCATTCTACTAAATTTGGAGTGTTTTTTATTTCTGTTTGTTTAGTTTTTCTATTTCCAGCTAGAAAAAGCTCCATCAGTTTCCAGACATCCCACTGAAGTCTCCTGAGGCTTGGTCACACCATCTGTTTGGGAACTTTCTCATTATAGGATAAGTAAATAAGCATTAGACGCTGTGTTCGTACTGTGGATGTCTCTTACACTGTGGCTTTCCTATAAGTCTAGCAGATCCACTGCATACTTTGTGTTTTCACCCTACAAAGCATTATGTGTGGACATGAAGATGGTTATCAGCTTTATTTCTGCTATCTTGATCCTCTGTTTATGCATTAACAAAAGGCTTACAATTCTGAATTTAATAACCGTAAGAAAAATTCATTTTACTGGATAATCTATTAGTGACACTAATGAACTCATAAAAATTATGCTTGAAAGAGACACATTTTAGAGCTGTTGTAGGTATTGTCCCTCCTTCATACATGCCCCTTTAGTATTCTTAATTTTTCAAGATCAACGGAAGATTAAAACACTTCTTCATACATATATTCTTCTTATTTTGTGTTTTCGTATCCGATGTTATTTACTTTTTCATTTTTCTGATATTCAGGGGACGATGAGGAGAAAGAAGAGAGAAACAAGCAAAGTGCTCACACTGATCTGTGTTTACCATGGGGAAGACAGAACACGTTGTACTTTATATTTTGTGATTGACTTGCTGTCAGGAGCAAGAGTTCCATGGTTACAGATGCATCCCCAGGAAAGCCCTATTTCACGTAGTATGGATATTACCCTTGTAAAAAGATCCATACTGCCTGAAGTTTCATTACTGTGTTGAAAGCATGTGCTCCCTTTGGTAATTGGGACTTAAGACTGTCAAGCTACTTGAATTTTGAAAAGTCATGAGCTTGACAAAGAACCATCACCTGTACCTAAAACATATTACATTTCTACACATGATTTTTTACTCCTGAACTTTGAGAAAACAAGGTCTGACCTTTCAATATGGCTCACAAATTGTTGTGACTCACCATGTTACTGCAGTATCAAATTGTTATAAAACTGGCTCTTGGAATAATCAAGGATATAAGTTAGTTTAATGCAAGTACTTGTTTAGAAGATATTACAATCAAAGTCAAAGATATTTCCCTCTAGCTTCTCCAGTCTTAATTTCTTTCACATTATTCCATTGAAATATGTATTTTATTGTGTACATAAAATGTTTTCAGGATTCTAACCTATTCTATGGATTATGTTGACTAGTTACTCAAAGAAAAGGTGTATGAGACTGGAGATGTTAAACAACTGATGAAAAATGCTTAAGCAAATCTGTGGAATCAAGTTTTAGCTGAGAAATTATTGTGAACAGCAAACACTATTTTTCCAGGAATGGGGCTCTGAGGAATACCAACAACCAGGGTTGTCTGGTTGGTGAATTAGTCATTTATTTCTTCAGAGAGGTTTTCATTCCTTCTACCATTGTTTGTCCTTTCTACTGCTTTTGTACCTAACAAGCTAATATCTCACACATTTCCCCAATGTCTTCAAATCTCAGTGGAATGATTCTTTGCTTTTTCTTTTCTTCAGAAATTTTTCATCTCAGATGGGTATTTCCTTTACCTCACTATTTTTTTTCTATTTAGACTAGTGATTGTGTCCTGCCAATTTTTTTAATATTTTCTTTTTTATGGCCTTTTCAAAATAACTTTATACTTTTGTCATCCGTGACCACTTTTTTAACTTGCACCCCTTGCTCCTTTATAGCACTACACTGTTTTTTAAAAGGCAGTCTAATGAAGATAATATTCAGAAGCATGCAAGGACCAGTTGTGGGTCAAAAATGTATTTAGTTCTGCTTATTGCTTCACCTGTTTGTTTTTTCTTCATTTTTCAGAGGAAGAATTAATATTCTTAATTTTAATTACTTTTTAATCATGGGTCAGTTATCACTTATTTTGTTTAATCAGCCAATGGAATTCTTAAACCCCCAAACTAGTGTACCTGACACCAAAGGAGTCATAATGATTTAAAAAAAAAAAAAAAAAAAAAAAA
>VZSE01015197.1:1970144-2068592 GCA_013398275.1 Promerops cafer
CTAAAAAACCAATAAAAAAAAAAAAAAAAAAAAAAAGAATAAAAAAAATTTAGTGCAGAAAACCTAAACCTTCAACCAATCAATGCTGATTAGATTTTACAGTCTAACTGCAGGTTTTATAGTTTTCATCTAGGCATTTTCTCCTAGATTATGTTTCTGGACAGATCTATACTATAGGAATTGCTTTAATCTCATTCACTGGCAGGCTGACAACTACCATGCAATGCAATTTAGCTCTCACAAAAGTCCAATATTTCTTCTCCCGCTCATTTATAGCAAAACTCACTTGGTTTCAATGGCACTGTACAATAATTTCCCACCAGCGGTATCTCCAGTTGCGAATTTTCTGATCAATTCTTATCTACAGAGAGGACCATTTGCATCCTCTTAGATCTTTCATGCTCCAATGAACAATAAAGTTATAAAATGTGTGTTAACAGTTGGCCTCTACATGCATCTTTACTGACCCTTCCAGGAACTGTGTTTGGGAAGAATATCACGCTATCCAGAAAAAGAGCCCACTGCTCAGCAGGGCTTGGGAAGCAATTCCCATTCTGGTACAGTATGAATTACTCCTGTCGCATTATCTGGCAAAAGGGCAAGTGATACATGCAGTTTATTGACACCTCACATTACTTACACCAGAAGGTCACAAAATCACAGAATCACAGAAGCGTTATAGTTGGAAAAGATCTCTGGAGATTATCTGGTCCAATCAAAAGGTGGCAAGCAGCTGCAATTTATAACAGGTGAATCTTATTAAAATGAGTTAATGCTTCTTGCTGAATTTCCAAAGAGCTCTTAGACTTCAAAATTCTGCCATGACTCTCCTTGAAGTTGAGAAAAAACCTCTTTTCTTCCTTTACAGATCTTTTTTTCTATCAGGATTGCATTTCAAAAAAATAAAATATGTCCTTTCTGCATCTGGAGGAATCTTACTGGAGGGCTCTGAAATGTTGATAAAGTTTTTATAATGTCTTTTGAAGACTATCTCAGAATTTTGTCAGCAACATGAGGCTTGAATTTATTGTAAAGATCTGTCAAATTATGTCCTACAAAGAGGAAAAAGTAATAAAATATAAAAAGCCCTAGTGACTGAAAGAAGGTCATGTGTGAAAATATATTTTTTAAGAAATCAAGTTACTTAATATTCAGTAATTTAATGCACAAGCAGTTATTGATTATTTAATTAATATTTGTAAGATTACCTGGCAGCCAGCAAGATTTAATCTAGTCTTTTTTGACTTTTTTCAAAGCCACCCTGTGCTGGAACAAAACCATTGAGCTAAGAGGCACATGTCTTTAAAAGTGTGATTAGTTACTACCAGTGATCATAATTAGCTTATTTCTTCCTGATTAATTTCAACTTCAATTTATTAAAATGGAGTTCATGTAACCCTAAATGGCTAGGAAGCCAGTGCAACTCCAGCACACCACTGTCACTGCTTTCCCACCATGCTCTCAGTGTCTCAGCTGCAGCATCTGCTCCTGGCCCTTGATGCTTCCCCAACCTAGTGATGCCTTGTGAAGGCTGACCTAGAACAGAGGCTAGACAGAGTTAAAGAATAAAGTAGATATTTATTAAAAGGCCTCAGTGGATACACCTTGGGCAGTACAAGAGCCCAGCCAGGGCTACATCCAAGATGAACACAAAATGGTCACAAAATGGACAACAAGTCACGAGGTCTCTCACTTTTATAAGTTCTGGTCTATTAGCATATTGGAGTTAGTTGTCCAATTATAGCTTTAGGTTATGAAGTCCCATCCTTCTTGTTTTTCTATCTTCATTCCGCCATTGTTTATGCTCTTGGGCCTGAGATTTGGATCCTTTGTCCTTGGCCCCCAGCTTGAGAAGGAATTGTTTTGTCTACCTACTCTGTGAAGAGAGCTTACCATCCCTTAACATGAAGCTGAGAACCACACAGTAAAGCAGTACAGAATCTGACAAATATAAAAGCTAAAACCTGAGGCACGAGTAGAGGCAGCCCTTCCTTTCCCAGCAGCTCCCTGACGTCCTCGTCACCGTGCACTGCCTGCCCTTTAGGAGCTCTGTATGTGCTGGAGCCGTGGTGTGAACCAGACTCTCCCATGGCGGCGAATCTGGCACCTGACCTTGCCTCTCCTCCTACCGGCGATTCCAATCACACAGAGGTACTGCACAGTAATGCAAAAATTTTGTAAAGAGAGGATCAAAGTCCAGTGATGTCTCTTTATATGCTATAGGGATCTTCTACACAGGGGAGGAACTTTAATTTGATTGATCAGAAGCTTATTATTGAAATGAGTACATTAAATCTCTAATATACCCTCAATATTACATATAAACCTGAAAGATAGTTCAGGTTATTCTTTTGGGAGATAATGTAGAATAAATTGTTCTAACAAAATCTGTGATTATCAGTGGTTCTGCAACCCACTACCTTAGGATTTAAATTGCATGACTGTTTCCTATTTGGAAACTTTTCTTTTGCTTTTATTAATTCACTGGTGATTTTCCCAGTTCGTATGAAATATGAGAAGACAGGGATAATAACAAAGATAAAATTGGTTATAAAAGTGAGAAAATAAGTAGAAACATTATTTGAAAGGCAGGAGATAATTTGAGATATGATCTTATCCTATTTTACTGTTTATCTGCCTTCCAATCTTAGACTCCTTAAGGGAACACAAGGCTAAATCAACGCTGATTTCTTTATGTGCTTATTTTTGCCTCAGTTTTGCTGTTGGAAAAAAATAGGAAGGATTATTGAGCAAGCTTCCCTCTATTATACCATCTCTTGTGAATGCCAGAATACAAATCTCTGTAAATAAACTACTGCCTTGATTTTTTTCTTTTCTTCTTGTACCAATAATGCTCAATTTTTCAAATTATCTAAAATTTGCAATTTTCTTTTAGAGTTTTTCCAGACTTCTACTTTGAGGGATGCTAGTAATGTAGGGAAGGAAGGAAGGAAGGAAGGAAGGAAGGAAGGAAGGAAGGAAGGAAGGAAGGAAGGGAAGGAGTCCTGGTTTAGGGCAAATTTGGGAGGAAACTTCCAAAGGGGTCCCTCTAGAAAGCAGATTCAAGCAGCCCCTCCCCCAACTGATTCAGGAAAAGAGTTCCTTGGAGAAAAGTGGAAAAAACCTGTTTATGTAACAAGCAAAGTATTCTCACGCATAAAAAATTGAATAATATTTAAAAAATAAAACCTCTTGCTGTTCTGAAGAGATGGCAAATCCAGAAAGTCCTTCTCATGGGATGTAGCTCAGCTCACTCAGTGTCTTATCAGTCCCTCTGGCACTGGAAAATGCCGTGTCCCGGGCCCCGGTGGGCCACAGGTGTGAGCTCCCAGTGGTTTTTTGGGTTTTCAGTCCAGAGCAGGTTCAAACAGTTCCAAGAAAAAGAAAAGCCACAGTCTGGGGAACTTCTCTGCCTCAGCTAGCTAAAAGAAAACTAATTAAAAAGCAAAGGAGAGCTCTGTCCCGCTGTCTGTCCGTGCTGCAGACAACACAATCTGCGTGAAGGATGCGGGGCAGCAAGTGCAGTTTCTGATAAACTCCATGCTTCTTCTCTCCCCCACTTCACTCTCGGAACCAGTCTTAAAGGTGAAAAACTTAATATCCAGCATAAACAGAACAGCATCATAAAGTCACCCTAGGACAGAAGGAATCATGGCAAGCAAAAAGACAGATGACAGTGAAGTTATATATTTACCAGAAAAGTGAAAAGCCCAACTTCACATGGTGAGTGTAAGAAATGTATGATGCTTGACCTCTATCCATGCAAATTTGATCTCACAGGCCTTGAAAATGCCTTATAAAGTTTGTTGGTGCAATGTTTTACATGCATACATAATTCTTTTTATTACCATCCTATGTCACATTTGTCATCTCAGGCCTTAATGTTTACATATGACACAAAGGCTCCCTTGGGTCTTTAAACAGATAAAATCAGAAGATGATAACTACATCAGAATGCATATACATAGATTACAAGAGCTTGTGACTATTAAATATCAAATGCACTATGAATATGGAAAGCAATCAATTCTGTGTATGACATTATTTATTAATGTATTTGGTTAAGAGTGTCTTCCATTCAATCCAAACCCACTTTTTCTCTGGATTTACACATATGGTTCAATCATTCCAATTAGAGTATCTAAAAACTTCCTAATCTCCTGATGTAAACTGGGTTGTTAACTTCAAATTATGAACTTACCATGCTGACGTAAGATGTGTCTACACATGAGAGATGAAGATCAAATCTTGTGTATATAATGCCACAAACAACAGATGGCTTAGAAGTCTGAAACCAGACTGCAATGATCCCTATTCATAAGGCAATTTGGTAATAAAATCTAGAATTCAAGAGTGATTTAATTTTTATAAAAATAAGAAAAGTGCAAATGAGAGTTTACTGCTAACAAATGATGTCAAACTTTTACAAAGAAAACTGAAGCTCAAAGACAGCAATAGAAATTGCATAATTTTGTAGATGTATTGCAAAAAAAAAAAAAAATCAGACTATTCTGGAAGGACCACCAATATGAATAAGAAAATGGTTTATCACCCATTAATCTTTCACCACTGGGCTTTTCAGCAGGATTGCCAACAAAATGAGGTCTGCCACAGAGATACTTTGTGATGTTATTTCCCCACGGAGAAAAGGAAAAAAACAATATTACACTCCATGTCAGAAAAACAACTTGTGTTTTGAACATATAAGGCATATTTGAAATAATATCCCTCCCGTATTTCCAATCAACATTCTCAAAGCATTTTCATCTTCATGTAGGCAATCTCAAAGCCATAGTTCCTCTGCTTATTTAGACTAGTGTTTTGTGAGTTTCCTTTGGAACATGTTCTTCTGTTGTCTTTCCACAAAAATCATGATACAAAGCACAAAGCAACAGCAACCTGGTGAGTATCCAAGGCTTTTGTTAGACATATCTGGACTTGGAAAGAGCAAATCAGATATAGATCCGACTGAAGTTGATTTTCTCTCATTCTATGTCATAAATATCCAGCAGTAAACTAAAATGGTGAGGAAGGAAACACCTCGCTTAGACATGAAAAGAAAAAAGGTAAGAAGACTGAGTAAAACCAAATCCCTTGTGCTTAAGTCTTGTTTTACTACAAAACCCTCCTTTTAGTTGTTTGGGTTTATTTTTTTTTCTTAATGCCTGTACAGTATTCCAGGAGCTGTGTTATTCAGGTTCTAATTTCTATTAGAATGTCAGTAACAGAAATAAAAGTGCAGTCTTCTTTTTCATTGCCTATATTAAAGAAAAAAAAAATTATAAGTGGTGTCACATGATCCTCAAATAGTTTAAAACCCACAAGGGCTATTTGGTTCAGTAGACATGTGTTGATTTAGGGCTTCTGGAGATCTAGTCAGAACACTCTGTGGACATAAACAATATACTTCTAGTTAAAGCAATAGTTGTTATCAAATTCAGTTATTGTAGTTGAGAAGGAAATCAGAACCTGCATCAGAACAGAAGATTTTTTTCTCTCATATTAAGAAAAAATGCAGTTGCTTCTTTCCCTATGCCACTTTCCTACCCTTTCCATTTCTCCCCAAACCCCAAAAAATCACAAGTATGAGGTATTTGAGGTTTGAATTTTACGTGTTTATTTGTTTGCTTAAAGTCTTTACATAATTTTCTCTATACTCAGTAACCATGGTGTTTGTGGCTTATTTTATTGTCTTGCATCATTCCTGGCTTTGTCTGTGTGAAGTGAAAGAAGAGCAAACCTGTCTGGTCAGCTGCAGCTGCTGCCTAGACATCTGCTGAATGCTGTCTTGGGATAGTGTTTCTTACCATCGCAAAGCAGAGCCATCTGCTCCTCACGTAAGAGAAACTCTGAGATGTCTGTAATTTCTAAAGAGATCCAAAGTTCAAAACCAAGCTACTATCATACCTCTTATTCCTATGAACAATTTGTTTTGTGACATTGTCTCTCCCCACAGCATACAGTACAGAACTACTGTATGTGTTCTTTAAAGTGCAGAAATCTTTAAAAGAGATAAATAAAATAATGAAGATATAGTAACATGACAGCTACAGGGCTGCATTAAACACCAGGCTTTTTGGTACCATACAATTTATTTAGTTTTTTAATGGCATGTCACAAGGCAAGGAAGGAACTTATTTTTAGAACATTTCATCTATTGGATGATGTAACAGAACTTCATAAGAAAAAGAATGACTGAATCATTGTGCTCTTGTTTGATCAAGTCTCATGATTTAGATACTATATTAATTTATCCAAAAAGTAGGAATAAGGACAAATCTTTAAAGTAAGGTGTAGAATGATGATAATAGCAATATAATATGTAGATGATAATAGTAATATAATATATGACATTCATATATGTAATAAAATGTATGACATATAATATATGACTTATTCATCAGGGTGAAAATAAACTGTGTCCTTGGAAGTTTCACAAATAAGTCTATTTTGTACACCATTCTGAGGTGTGTTGAATAGATGTTCACTTTATTTTGAAATTTTTTATACTAATATAACTGAATACATGATGGGTATTTATCTTAATTAAATTCTCACCAGCATGGTTGCATTTTTTATCAGAAATGCTGTGTATGGGCTGATTAGACAATCAGCTTTCATTAAGCTACTTGATATCCAGGATCATTTACATAGAATTCAAAGATCCTTATTGCTTTTAAAGCTGGTAATTCTGAGTGTACAATTTTATATTTTCTTACTGAACAGAAAAAATATAATGGTTTTCATGAGTTATCAAGTGCAAACCTGAGTGATGTCTGGCAGTCACAAAAATTTCAAAAACAATGACATGCCTTATTGTATTTTATGAATTGTTTAAACTTGTTGCCAATCATTCTTCACTGCCAGTTTTAATCTATCAGTTGACATTTACTGGGTGCTGAAACACGGGCTCAGTTACCCTGTAACCTGATTCTAGATTTTCGTACTCCTCTTTATAACAAAAAAGATTCCTCCAGTGCAGGAAAGAAAAAGAAAAGCATCCTCTATATTATATTTTTATATTAACACCATGGACCCAGTAATTAAATACTTTCAAAGAAAAAGGCAAAAAGAAAAACTATTCAATATTTTATATGCTTTATCTTTAAAAAACCTAAACACTTAGCTTTAAATAACTAAGATTATTGTTTGGGATTTGGGTTTGTTTTTTTTCTGAGAAAAGAGCAGAACTCTTTTGTGTAGAAAAAGCAAAATAAGGTGCCAAGAACATTCTATACCCAGTGAAAAACTTTGATGTATTTTGTCCTGAGCAAGTCAGAAGGCTGCCAGGTGGTGGCTGGGTGTCGGGAACTGGAAAGCAGAGACACTGAGGTGGTCATTACTGCAGTGTAAGCTCAAAATCAACCTTGTCTAAACTGGGCTACTTACAGTATAATATTGCATATTATTATTTCTCTGAGATGTTATTAATTACTCCAGGTCTCCACAATTTATAGGCTTCTGAGCGTTGCCTACATTTTCTTACTTAGCCGCTGCAGTCTTGACTGAAGTGACAGAAAGGTCAGAGTTGCACTGATACACTTGCTCATGCTCTCCAGGACCCTTGAAATTTCTTAACCTGTCTGTGACTTCTCTCAGTCAAATCAGCTCCTGTGATATTTCACTAATCACCAGGAACATATATATATATATAACATCTGAGTGGCTTTTTTCCTAAGAAATCAACTTAGTTTCATATTATGATCATCTCTCTAATTTGAGCTGGAAAACCAGTAATCCATTTATGATTTCAAGTAAATGGTAACATGCAGTATATATAGAAAGCTGATAATGTTTATCGTTAAAATAGAAGACAATAGATCTAATAATAAATATTCATAAATATTTAAAAAGTGAGTGAATCAGAAGACAGTTTTTTTCAGTGTCCAATTATACAATATTTTTATTATTTACTGGAAATTAAAATAATATGCTAAATTATCACAAGTAATATAGCAATCTTATACTATTCTTGGTTTAGAGGTTCTAGTATAGTATATTAGAATCTTTTGATATTCTTAAAATGTTCTATTACTTTATTTTTGCTTTGCGAATATTCACAAGTGTATGTGGAAATCCAGTCACTGTTTCATATATGTTGAAAATAGTTTCTCTGCATAAATTAAAAAAATATTTGAAATGCAATCCACCAGCTTTTCAATATCACTACTATAGATGTAGATATTTGGTTTTCATCTCTTTATCTCACTGAGGAAGATAGGTGCTGCTCTGAAGCACCATGATAATGGTCCAGAGCCAAAACCTCTAACATCTGTAGTCATACCCAGGTCATACTCACCCAACATACCTAAATGAAAAATTTAGGCAAAGAGAATCCCAGGGCTTATTTTTATTATTATTTCTCTCTTGTAAACATGCAAATTTTTATTTAAATAAGTTCCATTTTCTGTTTAGAAACTTTTTAAAAATAATTGTGCTGGGGAGAGTGCTTGATGAGGGACTGAGAGATGTTACATTTGGTAAATGATCTCTTGAAGATTTTGCATTTTCATTATAATCATGTTGGCCATTTACTATAATTTTATAGTAATGTTCCTAGTTTAATGATAATTTTAATACCCATTTTTCAATTTGGACTCTGCTAGATATGTTTATCCCCTTAGATTAACTACTAATTATTTCAATGATAAGATTCCAGTTATACTGTCTATGGACACACCATATAAATTAAACTACTCATTTCTTTTGGAAAAAAAAAACATCCCAAGTTATTAATGTGTTCATTTCTGAGTCATTGTTTATTTCCCTTCATTATAAATGATTTATGTGATTCATTAGATTGTGGTAATTATCATTTTAGACTCATAAGTTTTTTATTTATGCAAGCTTTGCTGGTGATGAAGTACACTGCAACTTACAAGTCAGGTTTGATAAGTAGCAAATGAAAGATAATGAAACTAGTCAAAATATGTTTAAAGGACAAGAAAATCTGTTGTGCTTTATTCATAGAAACACCTTATTTTGACATTACAAAACAACTGCATTGTCTCTTAAGAAGAAAAAGAAGCTTTTGGATCTATTACTGTATCATTTCTAGAAGAAAAAAAATAGTCCTAAAAAAATAATAACAGCAACACTAATGCCACATCATCTTCAGCATAAAGAAAAGGCTGACCACTTTAACACATCACTACAAAAAGATATTACATGGTGAACTCCTGAACTAACCATTGGCCTTGTCAGCCCTCCAGTGGTCCCCCAACACATTCATACCCTTTTCCCTCCTCTTCCCTCATTACCCTTTCCCTCATTGCTTGGCAGTGTAGTTCTGCCTGGCAGTGAATTTGCATATTTTTCCATCAGTTTACCTTTGGGTCTACAGTCCAAACTAGTGAGCCCAGCACTCCTTTGACCTCCCTCATCAATTTCCAAAGATTTTAGCATGCCAGTCTACAATTGTGATTTCCATACACCTGTTCCTCCACTACCTCTTTTGAATGACAAGCTAAATAATTTATAAATCATCAAATCATTTAAATCTGTCCTCTATTTCTTTATCAGGAGCTATGGTTTGAATTTTCTCCACTGTTCTTCCTCTGGTTATTCCAAAACACTGATTATTATTATTACACAAAGATGCACACAGAACATTTTTCCACTGCCTGCTTGAATTTGTCAATGACTAATTAAAAAAAATTAGGGAAAAAAAAATGAAACAAACCAAAAAAAGACCAGGCAGGAAACATACATATAGTTAGAAGGGACTAATTTATTCTTTAAATGAAATAGAAAATGTAGCTTAAATTTAGATTTTAAAGTGGAACACCTTCTTCCTTTGTAAGCATAAGTTTTGTAGCTAAGACAGGTTTTGGAGACTGAAAAAAAATCTTACTCTTAAAAACTACATTAAGATACCACAGGTATATTTTGATGAAAAGATAATAAAACAGAAATATTCTTTCTATTGGGATTTCAGAATCATTAATTAATCCATTTACTTATTTTTAAAATATTTGAACTAAACTAAAATAACAACCAGGATGTCTTCATGCTAGGAAAAGTGACATTTTTATAGCCTAGTAAGTTGCAGTTGAGGTATTTTTTAAATTAATGTGAGTCAAACTAATCAGCAGGGAAGTTAAATTCTTATAAAGGCAATTTGGCAAAGAGTTTACAGCTCTGGCAGCAGGGGAAAGAAAAGGCAATTTTTTGTCTTCCAGTTAATTGTCTTGAGTTACACTCTGAGTGCAGCTGACATTTATTGTTTTGCAGACCAGAAATGTGCAATATTTATCATTATTCTTTAGATTTAAAACTATAGTTGACACCAAGTACACTACCTGAGAGACCATGGAAGCAGATAATATCATAAAACATTCAAAGAATATATTTATGTTAGAACATGTTAGATATAACTGTAATAAAATTTTTTAAAATGTCAGTGTAAGCCAATCTCAAATGTAGCAGATTGATATAGAGGTTGGTACTATGCAGATATACTCTCGTGTCTTATTTCCTAAATTGCCCCCTAAGTTTGTCTTTGGTTTTTTTGGAGGGCCTGGGACCTTAGAGCTAAGATGTGCACTGCAGCTCTGAGAGTTCCACAAGTCACTCTGTGCCAGGGGAGCAGCAGGATTTACCATTTACCCCGTTCAGCTTCTCTCGCAGTGAATTAGACCAAAGCAAAATCAAAGTACCCCGCATCCTGCTGGATCAGGGCAGGATGTGAGGTACAGCTGTGATCTGCTCATGTATATAATACACACATCAGCATTACTTTGGCTCAGAGAATACATGGCAGCAGCAAAATGTGGGGCAGTAGGAAGCAGGGGGTGTCTGTGGCTATGGCTTCTCTGCCCCCAAGTAGCTGTTAACATATGGAGCCCTGCTTCTCTGGAAATGGCTAAACACCTGCCTGACAGAGGGAATTGTGAATGAACTCCTTTCTTGCCCTGCTTGCGTGTGCAGATTTTCTTCCTTTCTTAGACTGTCTTGATATTGGCCCATGGGTAATTTCTTGCTTTTGCTCTTCTGATTCTCCTCCCCATTCTGCTAGGGGAGTGAGTGAGCGAGTGACTGGGTGATGCTTAGCTGCCTTCTGTGATTACCCCACACCACCTGTGAATATCACTGTAGACATAACTTGACAAATATTGATTACTTCAATACTAATTGCTTTGATGATGGACCACTGATCACCTTTTTAGTTTTCTTTGATCACTTGGTGGAAAAAATGGAACAACATCAAAACTCATAAAGTATTATTTGCATAATACAGATCTTTGCTTTCTAAGTCTGAAACCAGCCTTCCTGAGGTCAACAAGTAACAAGTTGCTTGGTTTGAAGAACAAAAAGTGAGAAGTCAAAATTCCTTTTCATGCTTTATCAATAATTTTAGAAGGCAAAGCTACACGGTAGAGATGTTTTCATTTGATTTATTGTGTTGTATTTGGCTATCATGAACTTCATTTTTAATTAAACATGCTATAACCCTGTTGGGAAAGTTGAGCTTTAATTGCATATGAAAGTTACTGAAATAAAGTTCAGGATTTCACTCTTGATGAGGTAATAACACAGTTTTCTGGAATTTGCATATTTTTGCCATTGACCTCTCTGAAAATTACAGCAGAAACATGAGGAAAATACATTTGTAATGATGCAAATAGGAGAAGTAAAGCAATTTCTACATTAAAAGTATTTTGAATTCAACAGGGGTTGTGTTAAAATAACCCCTATTTTATCACTCTGCTGCTCTTATCCAAGGAGATTTTGGGAATCTTGTTAAATATGAACAAAAATGATTAAATTTTGCAAATGAGATCACTCACATTTTGAGGAGAGAGGAGGGTTAAAACTAATACATCTAACATGTACTTTCCTCATTTATTTGACAAATGAACTTTTAGCATTAATTCTGAGGACAGTTCAAAGTTAGGTTAATATATCTTAGAAAAGTCATTAATTCTTAAAAATATGTGAACTCATTTGCTACTCCATAGTTCTATATGAGAAGTTGGGATATATTTTTTTTCTCTATGAACATTGATAACTTTGTATATGCATGGATATATACATATATGAAAATATGCATCAAATGTAAATTTCTCATTCTACCGTAACTTTAGTAGTTTTTTTGCTTAAAGCACGTTATTTGAACAAATAAAATTATAGAGACTTTGTCCATGATAACAGCAACCCCCTCCCTATTTTATTGCATGTTTCTATATTAAAAATTTTTGCTCTGTTTTGCCACAGTTTAACTTTTTTAAACATTTACTGTTTTAAATTGTGGAATATTTATGCTTCATAAAACTTCAGTGCATTTAAACACAGATAACTCAGGCATATTAAGAAAAAAGCAAGGCTGAATAAAGCCAGTTATGTCTGCCATATATATAAAGCAACAGTACAGATGGTTTTAAATAGTTTTAGCATCCTTGTACCATGAAACAGGGACAAAAAGAAAATCCACTTTTTAGATTAAAAAAATCCCAAACACCTGAATTTAAATACCATAGCATAATATCAGCTACCATAACTGCAAAGAGATCCACTAGATTTTGAAAATAGTATTTTCAAATTTCTCTGAAGTATGAGCATACTTTAGTTTCCTAACTTCTTAAATGGAGAAGAAAAATCAGACAAGGATGGAGACCTGAAAGTCATACTAAAATAACACAGAGCTGGAGAAGTAGTTCAGAAAAAACCTTTGCCTGCATTGGTCCTGCGCCAATTGAAATATGGAGGTAATAAAAGGCAAATCAATAGCAGTTAGGATTTGGCACAGTGACCAGAGTATGCAGAGGCTGGAGAAGAGCTGGAGAATGCAAGCTTATACCACAACAGTGGCAGGAAGCCTCAGCAGCAGGGAACAGACATGAGGGGACTGCAGTGGTACCTGAGGATAGACTCCTGTTTTTCAAGCAGGTGCAATGGAGTCACTCATTTCCAAGAAGATCTGAAATCAATCTGCGGATACTTTCGAGCACCTGGAAACCATTTAGCTGTGTGGCAGTGTGCCTGACCTAGAGGCAGTGTTGAGGAACAGGACATATAGAGTAAGGTTTCTCAGTGTAGCCTTTTGCACTTCTTGCCCTATGTGGCTGATCACTGGCTTGGAGCACAAGCAAAAATAATTAGACTTGCTGCAAAAAACTTTATAAGCACAGTCCAGAAAAGTCATTCTGAAAGATACCTTGTCATTCATCTCTCATTCATAAAATTTGGACACATATTTGTGATAATTTTAAAATGTCAGCAGAAACTATTACTGTCCCATGGTCATTTGTTACTGTCCCATGAGTGAAGCCTTTAAATGTCTGATTCTGTGCACGAGTAGCTGAAACTACAATTAAAAAAGATAAAAGTACTGTGATTGATTTGATATTGATATGACTTCAAGTTGTGTCATACAGCTGATGCATACAACTCAGCCACAGGCACAGGAATACTGGCAGATAGAAGGATCTAATCCGTGGGGACAGTAGCTTCTTCAGTTTTGACAGTTTATTCATGAAAAGGCAACTATTTGTACCACCAGATCAAGTAGCTGTGACCTTAATTGTGATGACACTACCGAAAAAATCACAAGATGTTATGTTTGTTTCTGATTTTGTTTTTTTTCAAAATATGCAAAAGAAAAAAGGATTTATGTCAAAATACTTTATTCATACTGCAAAGTCAAAAGCTTGAGTGAGCTTCACAACCTGCCCGGCCTTTAACCACATAGTAATAGGAAAAAGAGGATGAAGGAGCTGCACATGTATAACAGTCTCAAAGATGGTATCTAGAGAAGTAGAGAGAAGACCTAGCGAGTTTAAGCAAGTTCAGCAATGCTATTTTTTGCAGGAGGAACCAACTCTCATTAAGTGCACAAAGCAGAAGGATTATTGTATAGCAAGGGCTATTGCTCTCCATAGAATTTCTAGTTAATTATTTGCCAAGATTGGAAGACCTGCACCTAAGAATAGATGAAGAATTTTCATAGCTAAAGCCACTGAATTATGTTCTGATAAACTGCCTCTATATCAATTTCAGATTTTAGGGATGATGCTGTAGATTTTTAATGACTATTTCATTCTTTGAGTGATGTAGTAGATACAGGATGAGAATCTATTTTCCTTATTTCCTGATAGCAAATCTATTGAAAAATGAACACTGCTATCCTGTGGCTCTCTATTCCTGCAATTTCATATTTGTAAAAAGGGAGAAACATTCTCTGAAAAAAAGTTAGTAACTATGAGTCACGAGTACAGTAACAATATTGTACAATAAAAACAATCCAAACAGAACAAAACTAAAACAAAACAGTTCTGTAAAGATAAAGACCAGGACTTGCTCTTGAGCAAGGAGAGAGTAGCATGGTCATGAATATTCTGTGATTGTGCAAGCATATTCCCTGTTAATTGATGTATCAAATGAAGAAGGGCTTGGAACAAATTACGTCACTACAACCAGAGGCTATACAAGAATACTTTTATATCTTGTTTTAAAAAGTTATTATTTGAATTACAGGTTATCTGCTTTGAAATACTCATGAGCACTAGCAAAACAAAAGGTGCAAAGTGTAGATAATTCATATTACATCTATGAAGATATAATAGTAGAGACATTTCAGACATTCACACAGGTCTGAAATGCTGTCAAATCAGTGAACTTAACTATGGAATATTTCAAACCTGCTGAGAAATATTGGTAAAATTAAGAGCATATCAAAGCATGATCAGGTAACAGCTTACAATTCCTGGTTCATTGAGGTCTTAACTCTGAATTTATAAATTGTCCCTTGGAAATTCAATTTTTTTGGACCAAATGAGATGCTTATAGCTAACTTTTGATCGTGCCTGATTTTGTGAAGCTCAAAGGATTTCACCCTATGTATGACATTTAACAGTTGTTCTCTCTTTTTGGGATTACTCTTTGCTCCTGCAAACTCCGTATTGGAAGTAATCCTAGAACAAACCCTCTCTCTTCACTCTGAAATTTTAGTTTCTCCATTTGATATGCATCCCATAAGAACTATAATTTAATTTTTTTTCACATTGTTAACAAAGTTCTTAGGATAATCAGGAATTTTTCTTGGACATGGGAGGCTTAGTAGGCTGCTCTCCTGTTCTTTACTTGTGTGGATACATTATGTGGGGTTTCCATTCCTTTACCAGAATAAGCTCTTCGCACACTCTACATTCTGAAAGTTCAAATAACCACAATAAGCCAACAATATTTATCTTTAATAGAGTGGTTATTAGGTGCCTATACAACAACTCCACTTATATGAATTTGATTGCTCTTACTTTTTTACTCTCTTTAGGGTTGGCAGTCTCCTGATTGATTTTATGACCTGCCGTCATACAGTATAAAATTGGTGAACTTAATTTAGTGTTTGACCTCATGCTCTATGTTTCTGTACATTGTAGAACTTCATGAAAACCAAAAATGCCTGTTTGTTTCTTTGGTTAAAAATTTCAGTTATAAAAACATTAAGTAAATATTTTCTAGGTCAATCTTTTACAGGCAAATTTTTCATTTGGTTCTACTGAAGAAATAAACAAACCAAAGCAACGAATCCTAGAAACAAAACAATCAAACAAAATAGAACAAATCAAAAGCCAAAGAAAAGTAATCTCAAACTCCAGCATCCTATGACTGACAATTAGGGTGTGAGGTGTATGAAAAGGATCTGCATGGGGCTTCATTTTGCATCACAAATCACTTGAATAAGAAAAACTGGAAGCATCAAATTAAAGAATTTAGAGAACCAGGCTCATGCTCCATATCTCATTAAACTCCCTTCAAAAGTACTCAAGGGAGTGAGAAATTTCAAGAATGCATTCTGGTATTAGATACTGTTCTTTAATATTGGCAAACTCAAATTAAGGTCCATCATTCAGTGATGCTTTATATGTCCCACACGGATAATTTTTTTTTACAGCTTCATGTCAAATATGAAGTTTCCCACAACTTCTGTATCTCATATTAGTAACCAAGATAACTCTGGGGATCTTAAAAGTTCAGGACAAAACTAAGCTTATTGTCAAATATCATTGGTATTTTTTTTTTCAGTTTTTTATGGAGACTCCTTTTTTTCAATAACACTGTGCTCCTTTGCCAATTTTTCCTTTCTCCCCAAACCAACAGAATTTGTAGAAGTGCCCAAATCCACATTCAAAAACACACACACAGGGAAGAACTACTAGTTAGTTTCCTATAAACCACAGATAGCTTAGGATTCTTCAACCCTATTGATCATTCCTGTTTAACAAACAAATTTTGTAAAAAATTCTTACTTTAATAAGTTAATATTTTGTATACATCTACTGGCATAGACACACATATATACATATACAGAAATCTGTGCTTCAGAGGACCAGTTCCTTATGAACTTATGTCTTATTGGCAGCTTAATGTTTTTTTTTCCTGAGCTTTTCTTTATGCTTTTTTTAATCTTTATGAAGATTAATTCTTCAACATTTTCTTCTTAATCTGTTTCATGACTTTCACCTTGTTGAAAAAATAAAAGACCCTCGGTAAAACCACATGACAAGATTTAGTCCTTTTTTGATAACCCAATATGGAGCTGAAAACACATCAGCATTTTAAATTGTTGGTTTTGTTTTGAGGTTTTTTTTCCTAGTTTTGCACTCTTTGAGTTTTTGAGTTGAATAGAAGTTCAAATTTAATTTTATAATCTTGGGGAGAAATCTAGATGTTTAACTCTCACTAAATGATGGAACATATAGAAGTGACTTGTTCTGAAGATATAAACAAGTGTATATTCATATAATGTATCTAGGAGACTTAGGTAACAGCAGAAGATCTAAAAAATAAATGGAAACACGTCTATCTTGATAGAAATTCATTAATTAGGTACTCATTTATCAGTTTTGAGTACGAACTTAAGTACTCTGGAATACCTGTACCTCTGTTACAAATTTTCATAATCAAGGCTTGCATTGTTGTACTTTCAGAACATTTGAGGAACACGAAAAGGCAGAAATCATTAACTCAGTGATGGGAGGAGTGTATCTCATGAGAATGTGTGGTGATACATACATTTTCTTTCCCTTAGTACTTTATAATATTGAGTGTCAGTTACATTTTCTGTGTGCTTGAAATGCTGAACCCGAAACAGCCAGGCCGCTGCAGAACTGGTGAGATCTTTGTCAGGATGAATATCCCAGTTAGCGGTCAGCTCAGCTGTTTCTATGGTTACAGATTAATTCAGTGGTTAGAAAGGCAACCTTCAGTATATATATTTCTTGAACTGGGAACATAAGTCAAAGTCAAATATCTTGAGGGACAGCTACGTTTGTAAGGATGGATTGACTCTTGTGTTACTAGTTTTCAACATCTCTGATTTCTTAACTGGTACTTAATAAGCAACTTCCACATTCAGGAAAAAAACAAACAAACAAACAAACAAAAAAAACAAACAAAAAAATTCCACTAAGGTAGCTACTTAAGAAAATGAAAAGAAGTAGAAGTAAACATCCCAATATTTACAGTTTGGGAATTATTTTTAAAACAATTTTCAAAGTCTGAAGAAAACAAAGATAATGACAGGATTGTGGCTTCAATATAATGAATAACTATATAATGAGTGTTGTTTGATTAAATCTCAAATAAATTAGAATTTCAGTAGCATTCTTTCTTAAAGTGCATTCTGGGTTAAGATCACACTAATTTTAGATTCTGCTTTATGCATGACTTTAAGGAAACCAAAGTTCAACCTCTTATAAATATGCTTACTAAAACACAACTTGAAAAGCAGGGACTTGTGACACCCATTCCAAAATCTTCACATTAAAACTCTGCATGATTTATATGAATGTTATACTGAGTATGGTGACTATGCCTACAGAAATTCTAGGGAAAAAAGCCCACTAGTTAACAGCCAGTGAAAAGAAAACACGGATTATCTTAGTGTTAAGGATACTTTTCCCCTCACTTAAACAGCCTCTAAGCAAGAACCATTAGTCTATCGCTACTAAACATGCAAAGGTGTCTTCTATTATGGTACACTGGAGGAGGAATAATGTTCTTATCCTTCTGGATATGCATTAGTCAGAATAGAAAATAAATTTAACAACATAAAAATATATTTTCCATTCTTAATTCAGTCTAAAGTGAAACACCTTCACATAGAGAGTATTTGTGGTGTTTTTAGTCAAATGCTGATGCTATTGAATGGTAGATATTGATACTTAACCTGTAGAAGCTAAGAAATCACTAAAAAAATCAAAAAAAGAGCAAAGTTAACAGAAAAAATGTTAACAGACAAAACCAATATTGCATCAAATAGAAATAATGTCACTTTTTAAATTTTTGTATGTTTATTAAACATATCTTTTTTTAACTTTAACACAAAAATTATGTGGAAAATATAATCATAAATGGTTCTGTGGAGCCTAGGGTGCTAGAGAACAGGAAGCAGTCTAGGATACTTGGATTCTCTGCTTCAGGGTAGCTGATGCATCACATAACTGATGCACAAAATTTGAATTAATATAATAGGAATTCTTCTCATTCATCCAGTTGTAAGGTAAAAGAGGGACCAGAGGGCCTATAAAACAGGGAATTACTGGTTACCCTTTTTTTGTAAGTACCTCTGAAAAAGGTTTATTAAGGTATTACAGTATCTTATATATAAAGTAACACATTTAATAAAAAGGATATGTATGAGCAATCATGTACATTTTTCAAATATACACTGTATTAAGTATTAATACAAAAAGTGATACATGGTACATGATAGAGATATGATACTTTCTGGAGCCTTAGAAGAGGTTTTCACCTTGAGTTGGACTGGTCTTCATATTATGAAAAGCAAATGAAAAATAGACAGGTGTGTCTTGAAAAGATAGTTAGGAGTTACAGTATGATGGCTAGAGGGCATTAACTTGTACTTTGGAGCTAAAGAAGGACTGTGTAAATGTGAAGTAAATAGGTTGTCTCTTATATAGAAGTGACAGAAATTAACAGTTCCATAAAGAAAATAGAATGATGCACTGCATCTTACCCATACAGCTTCCTATGGCAAATGTCTTCATGACCTTTCTTAGAGAGTAAAATCCAGTCTTCCCAAATCTTGCCTGTACTTAGATGCTTAACATTTTCTATGTCCCAGATGGTTAATCCAGACTTCCTATTTTCCAGGTTTCCCAGTTTGTACTCAGATATAGTACAAGTAGAGGTACAAGACAGAAATACAATACATTCATGGCTGTATCAAAGTGCATGTCATGAATTCAATTGATCTTAGAATGGTGTTGGGCAGATGAAAATGGGGGAAGAGATACAGGAAAAAAAAGAGAGAGAAATATGTGAATTGAAAAGGAATACAGCAGATATAGCAAGATTGTTAAACTGCATCCCTGAAATGGTTTAGAGAAAGTAGACTTGTATTCCTGCCTGTACAGCCCCTCATCCTAGAGCAGGAGAGGTAAAAAGTGGAAACATGGCCAGAGCATTCTTTGAAATGTGTTTTATATTATAACACAGCTGGAAACACAAGAGATAGCATTTCTTGCATCCTTAATGGAAAAGAGAGACACTCATCTTAAGCAAGGTTGAATAAACTCCCTACAAGCATTTTGTGGCCTTCATTCACCTCTATGCAGATGAAAGAGAACACAAGTGGCCATGTGACTAAATTTCAGTAAGGCAAACCTGAATTAAATATCAATGTTAAACAACAGTATCTTATTCCAGAATAAAACTTTATTCTGAGCTTATTTTTATTGTAAACTCTTTTTTTTTTACTTTTACTTTTTTAATTAACAATATATTTAAGCGACTTTATGGCAGCACACATAGGGACAGTAACACATACTCATGCATCACAAATTATTAAAAATTTAGAACTGTGGCTCTTGAGTCTAACCAGTTCCAACTAAGTCCTAAAGACTTCCTGGGTGTGAAGTCAAGTTAGCAGAAATTGCTCTTCCTAAATCCAGAAGCCATAATAAAACACTGTAGTTAGGCCAGTGTGCAAGTGTTTAAAAATGAATGAGAAATCTGTTTCTCTTTAACACGAGTGATTGCCCATTTATTCTACTCTAGTCAGTATAGATCTCAGACTAGGGCAATAACATAACACATAAGTTTTCTGTAGCAGAGACCCTGGTAAACAGAACTGGTGTGGCAGAAGGAAATAATATTATTGATCAATTGCTTCAGTGACTATTGGTATTTTAGTAACAGATTCAATGAAATTGGTAACAGATTCAATGAAAAATGTGTTTTCATTGAGAGTGATTTGCAAAATACATTTAGGCAATGAGAAGAAATCTGCAATTGAAGTTACTTGCACCTAGAAGAAGAATGAAGTATAAAAAAATGAGGAAAGAAAAAAATCCATTCTCTATTTTTATGTGCTCACAGCTAAAATACACTCAGATATGTCAACAATATGTTTTTTTTTAATCTGAACAAGTTTCATTAGCATTAAAAGTAATGATCATTAAGGTGAATGAGCTACTTGAAATAGCAAATGTTGCAAAATTAGTTATTAATACAAACCTAATTTTACCTGCCTGAATCATTAATTTGAATAATATTAATTGTAAGTTCGTACTAGTTTTTAATGAAATAACTATTCACCAAAATTATTAACCACTTTTTTTTCTGGTGACTACAGTGATTATTATGAATTCAAAAACTTTTTTATTCTTTTTAAAAAATTATTTTCTTGTTTTCTTTTTATTCTATTTTTTATTAATATTATTATTGATATTATTACTTCTGAACAATGTTAAGTTCTGGAGAAAGATATTTTCAGACATGACTTACCAAAAGACTCCTGATCTAAGTGTAACTTGGCACATGAAGTTACATTACTGGTTCATCTTAATATCATTTTTACTCTACTGTATTTATTTGCATCCCCAAAATAGAGGTAATTGTTTGGAGGAGAATATGAATTAATTAAGAAAATACATTACAATTTATGTATTTAAAAATTATATTAGCATATTCTGTCTCTCTTTTAGCATTAATATATACAGCTGGAGGACACATCTTAGTAGTTTCCATATAGTATCTGGAATGACTAGGTTCCTAAACATGGGTGCATTCATGTTCCAGTGATACTGAGTCCAGATTTCTTACAGGAGCAGATACATTGAAAAATGAACCACTTATAAACCAAATGATACCTATGCTCTTCTTCACACTGGTTTTAGATGAAGTCCCTTGCAAGTAATTTTTTCCAAAATGAAGGGAATATGGTTGAACAATTGTTCTAACATTGACTGAAGAAAGATTACACTATACAGCTCAAGTTTCAATCACCCCTTCCATGTTTCTTGTAAAGATTTCAGGTTATTTTACATTGAAGTCCAGAGAAAGACATATTGACTTAATAGGACCACAGGGCTGAACAACCACGTGTCTCAGTCTAGGGGAAGCATGACAATTTAATTGACTCTGCCTTTAAAACACAAAACAAGAAAACTAACCAAACCAAACAAAATAAAAAAGAAACAAAAACCCCCACCAACTTTTGCAGTTGTGCAACTGTTCAAGATGAGGCAGTGGAGCTGGTTAAATCTAGTCTGACCATCAGTGGCAGATTTTACCCTAATTGTTTAGGAATGCTATGACATCCAGGCAGGGTGTAAAGCCAGGTATGCTCTCCCAAAGGTCAGAGGATATTTCTTTCTAAACACAAAGGCTTGATCTACTTTGTAACTGGGACCACTTATACTTCTTCATAAGTCAATAGAACAAAATAATAGGAGATGTCCAGATTCATTGTCGTTAACAAAGAAATCTAGAATTGTTATTTCCCTCTGCATGGTGAAATCTCATAAATCCTTGGAGAAAAACTAAATCCTGGTTTCCCTCTCCCAGATAAAGAGGAGGAAGAAGAATGAATGATTTCCTAATTAATACTGAGCTTTTGGTCTTTGTAGTTGATTCCCTGTTCATTTCAGAAGTTTCAATAATTTTACATTTTCATGTAAAATTACCCGTGGAGAAGTCGCAACCACTTTGTCACACTAAAGGCGAATATTTCTTGCCATCACATCTTTTGCACCACTTTATTGGAGGGTTTACTTTATGGAACCTAATTGTTTGCTTTACCAAGACCCACAGGCAAGGTGTAAAACATGATAATAATGAGGGAAAGACAGGTAATTGGTTCCTCCGTGTAACTGAATTGATTATGGACATGTTTGGAACCAGAACTTTAGGAGTCTGAATAGGTTTCTCCAAAGTGCACTAGGACTTAAGTACCAACTCAAATTCCAGAGTCTCCTGATTCTTTTTCCAGGGCTTTGATGGACGACACACAAGGTACTACACCTTGCTGTCTCTCTGGCAGTAACATCAAGTTAAGGCCATCACTGTCTTTGTGCCATCACTGTAAGAACTGTTGAAACCATCACTCTATTAATTTCTTACAGAGACTCCAGAAATTTATTTAGTTTACCTAGACATTGTTTATTATTGACTCTCATTCTTATCTGAGCTTATGGATAATGAATTCATTAGTGATACATTCATTTAAAATTATCTTTCAGAAGATATAAACATGCCAGTGAATTCAATTTGACAGTGAACATCTAGCCAATCTAGAAAGCAAACAAGTCTATTTTATAGATTACAAGGGTAGGACAGAAATACTGATGAGCCCTTTTGTACACTTATAGTTGACTCTTTATGAATTGTGCCATCTGTTCTTTCTTAGGTGAATGATTGATTAACTGACCAATATATGATTAGTGGCTTGCCTTTCTACTGTACTGTACAAGTTGTTCTGGAGCGTGCTCTCAACAGCCACCATCTGTGTGTTTAACAAATCAAACAGTGAGACATCCTGTTCTGTGCCATCCGTGCAACCCTTGGGGCTTCTCTCAGGTTACTGATCACTCTAGTCTGTAGGGCTGTGGTTGAAGGAATTTGAGCAAAAGTAGGGGTTTTTCTGTCTGATTTATTATTATAATATTATTAGTCGTTCCTCCCACCCTCCCCTCTTCTTTCCCTCCTTCTCTCCCTCTCTCCTTGCTTCTCTCTTATTCTCCCCTCCCTGCAATCCAGAACATTTTCCTTTTACTTTTTCTGCTGAGATTATAAGTTGTCGTTGTTGTTATTATTGTTGTTACTATTATTATAATTTCATTATTCAGAAACAGATATCCCAACAGGAAAAATTTCACCTGATACTTGAAGTTCGAAAAAAGCATTGAAATTACAATGGGAGATATCAGGAAACTTTACTTACAACTTCAGAATCACAGCACGGTTGAGGAAAGAACTGCAGAAGAAGGGAGCTTTGGACTTCGTCTTGTCCAACCCACCTGCTCAAACAAATTGCTTGGACTCCATTTCCCAGGAGCACATCCAGGTCCTTTTGAGTATCTCCACAATCTCCCTGAGCAAGCTGTGCCAGAGCTCAGTCACTCTCACAATAAAGCAGTGCTTCCTGATGTTCAGAGAGAACCTCCTGCATAAGAGTTTGTGCCTGTTGTCTCTTCTCTGCCAGTGGGAACTCCTGAAAGGAACCTGGCTCCATCCTATCGCATCCTCCCTTTCAGGTATTTACAAACCTTCATGAGTTCCCCCCCGACCATTCCCTTCTCCAGGCTGAACAATCCCAGGTCTCTCAGGCTTTCCTCATGGGAGAGATGCCCTTAATCATCTCTGTGGCCCTTCTTTGGACTCTCTCCACTGTGTCCATGCCTCTCTTGTACTGAAGAGCTCAGAAGTGGGCACAGCACTCCTGGTGTGGCCTCAGCAGCACTGACTAAAGAATCCTAGGATTTATCACACCCACATAAGCAATCCTAGAACTACAATGTGAAAATGTGCAACTCTTGTCATGGCTCTGATCCTTCTCCTTGAGAAAGGCAGGGTTATAGACAAGATCATAAAGTATTTTTTAATTCTCATGTTGGCTAAACAAGGTACAATCAAATGCTTAACAGACATAAGCAATAAAGTGAAATTTCTAGGTTAGATTTGTTAATGATTCACAAAAGATCTTTTTAAACTTTTGCTATTCAGTTATTATGTAAAAACTAATACCATCATCATACATTCTTAAAAATTTCTGTTTCCAGTAATAAGAATTTAATGATATTACCTGTCAGTATTTTTCTTAGAAGTTAAGAAAGTTGCAGTTGTTATTTTCTAAGAGGGAAAAAAAATGTTCAAGGCATTTTTTTTTCTTCTACAACTACACTTCTTTTTAAATAAAATTTGAGAAAAAAGACATGTAAACCTCCCCCTTTCTCTTTCTCTCATTATGTTTTTTTTCTGTATAGTCAGAAGCCTGAGCTTAATGTACAACCTATGGACTGGTCAGAGGTGAAATATGTATTTTATTGGGAGAAGACTGGAGTATATTTAATTAAGTGTACTTGTATTGAGACAGAAGGGGAGTTATATTACTGGGTCAGATAGTTCCCAAGTGTACTTTGATTACAGCTGTAAAATGTTAGATTTTTTATGTTGGCATTGGACCAATTAAAATATTGCCAGTAAAAAGCTATGAGCTAGAAAAGAAACTCTAAAAATAACATCTTGTTAGTGCACATATCTACTTTCTGTGTAGGTTCTGCTTCAGGGTTTTACTGCTGTCAATACTGCTGACAAAAAGCTGTAAAACCACAAGCTGTGCTCTATTCTGCCTTCTGCATCATCAACAAAATTGACGGTTAACACTGATTTTAAAATCTGTATTACTGATGGGTAAAAATGTATATCAGCAAATATTGAATTGCATGGCTGCCTGCAGTCCTGTGCTGAAAACAAAAGGGATGGGAAGAAAACACAAAACACAGAGAGTGAAAACTACTGTTTTATAATGACTTGAAAATAGAATTAAGCTTTTGCCTCAATGACTTTTAAAAAGATCTTCTATGTCTGATAGTTAACAGTTCTGTCTTCCTATAAGCCAGAGTGATAAATTCAATTATTTGGGAAAACAATGACCCTCTTTTCCCCTTAGCCATATTTCTTTTCTTGATACACATTGATACACCATGAGCCACAGCTCAGAGCAGAGCATTATGTCTTTAAGTTTACATACTAATTCCTCCGAAAGACAGCTGCTAGCTCACATACCTTTGCAACAAATTCACAATGTCTGTCCAATGTAGGCAGCTTGTACTCCCTCACAGGCAATTTCATGGATAAATGTCAGAAAGTAGGAGCCAAACTGAGCTCATGTAGCACAAATATTTGTGTAATTTGTTCATTATTCTTCAGTTTTACCTCTTAATCAGACTCTGGTGTCTGACATAGCCCAACATGCAGTCAGAACTTGAGGTGAGGCAGCACCAACGCTGAGACAGAGTGGGATAGCCACTCCTTTTGACCAGTCAACTATGCTCTGCTTAAAGCACTCCAGGATACTTTTGGCCCTCTTGGCTGACAGGGAATCATTAGTTCATATTGAACTTCACAGCAAACAAACCTCTCAGATGCCTTTCTGCAGAACTTCATTTCAGCCTCTTGTCCCTCAGTCTATACATGCACCTAGGCACAGCATTATAAAAAACAAAGCATTATACTGTCCCAAGTATAGAATCCAGTATTGGTTGTTGCTCAGCTTCATGTGATTGGTGTTTACCCATTACTCTCATTATCAATATCGCTCTCTAAGGCCTCTCTACTCTCAAGGGAATCAATGACTCCTCCTAATTTGTTATCCTCAGCAAACTCTGTGAGGCCTAACTCCTGTGCCCAAGTCATTAACATAAATATTGAAGAGAATTTTCTCTCAAATTGAGCCCTGAGGGAACATCACTTGTGGCTGCCTGCCATTTAGATGTTGCCTCCATTACTGCATCACTTTGAGCCCATCCTTTCAGCCAATGGTGCACTTATGATATAGCGTGCATGTTTATGTATGTGCTGGACACCCGTTCCATAAAGATGTTGTGAGAAATAATATCCAGACCTTTGCTAAAATCCAAAAACACATGCCCACTGCCTTCTCTTCATTCACTAGGGAAGTATCCTTGTCATAAGTTAATAAGTTTTTGCTTCCTGAATCCATGTTGGCTTTGACCAGTCATTGCATGGTCTTTGAAGAGTTTTTCATTAACTCTCAGGATAATAATTTTTATAATTTTACAAAGCCCAAAAGCAAGACTGTCAGGCCCATAATTAGCAGGGTCTTCTTCCTTGCCCTTTTTGAAAGCTTGAAGAGTCTTCTTTCTTGCCCTTTTTCAAAACTGGAAAAATGTTTGCCATCTTCCAGTCACCTGGAACTCCTCTAGATTCCTAAGACTGTTGATATATAACTACAGTTGGTCTTGCAATAACATCAGTGCACTATTTTATTACCCTGGGATAAATCCCACCAGGCCCCACAGACTTATGTGTATTCAGTTACAGCAGCAAACTGTGTACCAATTCAAAGTCATCTGGGAGCTTATCACTTGTGGTCAATCATGGTGTTCCACCCCAGGGCTCCCAGAGCTCCAGGCCCATGACTGATGTTAAAGACAGAACTGAAGAAGGCAATAAGTATTTATGACTTATCTTCACCCATATTCCTGAAGTGATCAGCCCCACCAAGTAACAAATCAATGTTTCTTTAGACCTCCTTTTGCTATCGATGTACCTAAAACCTTCATTAATTGTCCACCAATATATTGGCTAGTTTTAACTCTTACTGAGTTTTGGCTATATGAATTCTCTTCCAGTAGTGGTTAACAGCATCTCTACAGTCCTATTGTACAGCCTGACCTTGCTTGCAGAATCCATATACTTTCTTTTCCTGCCTAGGTTCCAGAGGATGTCACTGTTTAGACAAGCCAGCCTTCTGCCTCTCTTGCTTGACTTTCAACACATTGGGATTGTCTACTCCTGCACTTTTAAAAGATGTTTCTTACAAACTGACTAACGTGTGGACCGCATTTCACTCAAAACTCAGATTTCCATGGAAATTTACTAACTAGTACTTTGAGCAGCCTAAAGTGTACTTTCCCAAGATGTAGTATAGTAGGTCTGTAGCTTTATTTTTATTTTTTCTTAATTTTTTTTTTTTTTTTAAGTTTTGCTAATGCAGTTCAGATTAAAGTCCAAAGGAATTCAGCCAATTTATTCTAAAAATACTGGAAAAATATCAGATGAAAAAACCTTGTCAATGAAATGGATATATTATTCTATCACAGGACAGTGAGCATAAAGACATCAGCATGATTTATCTTTAATGTTTTCATTAATACTACCTTGCTTGTCCTTCCACAGGTGTTCACACCTTAAACCAATTGGGGATTAATGGATTATTTCATTAATGTATCTGTGAAATTAGTTTATAGTGTTTATAGTTTTTCTCTTCCTCAGTTGTTGACTTCTCAGCATGTCTCATACAACTCCCGAAAGCATACCTGTTTTTCATTAATTTTCCTGTGTTGATTAGCAATGTACAGTTTCTAAAGCTAGGAATGAGCCTTTTTCTCAATTCTACAGTTGTAGGGGAAGTTCAGCTAATTACATTGTTCTCCTACTGTTTCAATTGCACATTAGAGAAGATCTATCTGTAGACTAACTTGAAAATACTGCAGAAGTATTAAGACAATGAAAAATCTAGGGGTATATTACAGAAACTGGCATATGCTTTCACTTAAGATCTAATTTGAAGAAGACAGACAACAGGAATATACATTTATATATAAATGTATTTCTGTAATTTGAAGTCAAATTTTAGACCCTAAAAGGATAACTTAAAGAAAGATAACAGTTGTGAAAAAAACAGAAGGCAGCAGAGAAAGAACTGAGGATCACAGCAGACAACAGGATGTCCATGAGCCAGCAGTGTCTTATGGCCAAGGGCCAATGGTATCCTAGAGTTCTTTGGCAAAAACATGGCCAGCAGGTCAAGGGAGGTGATCCTTTCCCTCTACCTAACCTTGGTGAGGCCACATCTGGAGTGCTGTGTCCAGTTCTGGGCTTCAGTGCAAGAGAGAATTGGAGCTCCCGGAGCAGCTCCTGGAGCGGCTCTCCAGCAGAGAGCTACCAAGTTTATCAAGGGACTGGAGCATCCCTCTTATAAGGACAGGCTGAGGGAGCCGGGCCTGTTCAGCCTCCAGAAGAAATAATGGTGAGGGGCCCTTACCAATGTCTACAGGAATCTGAAGGGAGGATGTCAGGAGGATGGAGCCAGGCTCTTCTTGGCGGTGCCAAGCAATAGGACAAGAGGCAACGGACAGACTCTGATGCACAGGAAGTTCTACCCAAATGCAAGGAAGAATTTCTTTACTCTTCAAGTGACCATGCACTGGAACAGGCTGCCCAGAGAGAATCCCTCACTGGGGATATTAAAGAATTGCCTGGACATAATCCTGTGCCATGTGCTCTAGGATGACCCTGCTTGAGCAGGGGGGCTGGTCTGGATGATCCACTGTGGTCCCTTCCAACCTGATTCACTCTCTGATTCTGGGTTAAAAAAGAAAAAAACTTCCTGCTATATATAGATCAACCTGTCTGATGAGCAGCATTTTTAATGCTGCTGGAATCAGTAATGAATGTCCATGGCAGTTAGTGAGAGGAATTTAAACAATGATTGATCCTTTATTTTGTTAATAGTCTAAACATTGTTACTGAACAAAGTACGTTGTCTTCTCAAGCAGAAGGGAAGGTTTTCAGCTGAAATACAGAGGTTATAAATCCAGCATTATTAAAAGATTGCATTTGATAACTTTTTAAATACTTATGGCAAATTATGCCTCCCAAAAAGGGATGAGTGGGAGAGAACAACTTAAAATAGTTGCATAGTGACTTCAGAAAACTGAAAAACCTGGCCAACTTTTAGTAGCATAGTTAGTCTGTAAAATAATGATAAAGATATAAAATTACACAGTAAGTCATTAAAAGTTTCTTACTGTCATAGTCATGATTTATTCAAATGTAGCTTCCAATCTACCATCAACATGGGATAAGACCTAAGTTGATAAAAAAGAAACAGAAGTTCATATCCTCAGTGCTAAACATGAAACAAGATAGCAAGTTTTTAAAAGTATAAAAACCAGTGTAGATATTGTCATAATTCTTTCTGAAGGAAACCATCTTCCTGTCATTCTTTTGCCTGTTTCTAATTCTATTTCTATAGATTTCTGTAGATTTACGGTGTTTTTCAAATTGAGATTCCCACAGCACCTGCAATACATTGACTCTGTTGATTTGAGTAAGTTTCTAGTTTTCATGGAAGAAGAAAACTCAGAATATGAAGTCCTTAAATCCTTGCACTGCTGCTGTTAAGGTAATCCTTAATAACCCTTAAAAAGGTACTGAAGAGTCTTTGCCTTAATGATACAATTTGAAGAAGGGAAATAATATTGCTTGAATCTGAAGTCACAGAGTGATTTTGCCATGTAATTATGCTGTCCTGAGGAGTGTTTGCACCTCTGCCTATCTGTTTATCATCTGTGAACTGTCTACTGGTAATAAAACCAAGACAGCTACCTAGATGGTAGAGTTCTAACAGGAGTTCATGAAAATGTTCTGGCAGACACTGGATGAATTAACTATTTAGAAATTCTTGGAAGATATTTATGTAGATAGAAAGGGTTTTAGTAGTGGGTAAACTGTTGTCTTTGTATGGTAAAAAGCATAAATTTGTGTGTTGTATGATACAAAGAATAAATCAATGGATATTTAACTTTTCATGGAGCAGTGCAAGAAATTGCTTTTAACTCTTCTGTGAGTGCTTTAGAATAAATACTCTGATTGGGATATTTGAGGAAGACACAGATATTCAATGAAAAAATATCAACTCTGACACCATCTGTTAAGCAAAGTGATTGCATCTAAGGTGAAATCAAAAGGTAGAGAAAATAATATTTTTATACCTAGTGGCTGTATTATCAGTCACTAAGAATCAGGAAAGGGGAGGCTATAAAGTATCTTTCAAAAGATGTAAGGGCAGCAAAATAGCAAGGCATTATAAAGCAGTTACTCTTAGCCTGTAATGAGATAGAAAATGGGAACTACACATCAAATATACATTTAAAAGAATTGAGGGAATATTAAGGAAGATTTAAAAACAAGGTAAAAGAAAATGCAAGAGAAACAAAACCAAGAAAATCCAGTAAAATCCAATTTACTCCTTTCATAGGGTAGCTAAAGTAGTATATTAAGACCACAAGCAGCAAAAGTGGAAATGCCATATAAAGCTTTTGACATGCCATCCTTCCACAGAAATGTTAATAACAACCCCCTATTCACATTCATTCATGAAAGAATATATGTTATAGGTTAAAACATTTCTACAGAAAGAGACACTTTATATTCCGAGAAGGCCTCTAGCTCAGTCCTTTGAAACATTTTTGTTAGCAGCCAGATTGATGAACTAAAAACAGCACTTAGAGCAGTCACAGATGGTAAACAGATAAGTAGAAGAGCAAACACTTCTGGAGAGGATGAAAATAATTTTTATAGAGTGGGAGAAGATCTGAGATCACCAAGATAATATTCAATAAAAAGAAGTGCATAGTTCTACTCTTTAAAAGGGAGCAAACATAAAATAAAGAATATTTGGCAGATGCCTGCAAGCTTCATAGGAGTCAAAAACTTGATGTCCTATAAATGAGAAAAACAGTCTTTTGGGTTATGCTAATAAGACTGTCAAATGGAAAACACAGGAAGTAATACTTCTACTCACTGTGAATGTAATTCAAGACCAAATTAATAAATTTGGGGTTCAGGAGAAGGAAGAAAGTTTTAAACTATCTCAAAACCAATATTATTTGGGCAAGGGGTTTATCTAGAACAAAAAAGAGTGTGATAGAAAGGTGACAGGATGATATGTTAAAAGGGTTGTTGTAAAAGTGCCAGTTTTACTTTATTTTCCTGTGTCCAACAATGACAACAAAGAGTCATCAGTAGTCTTCATTACATTAAAGCTTACATTGAAGATTGAGAAAAGCTTTCTAATTATATAAATGGAAAACATTTCAGCAGCATGCCTGAGGAGATGTAATCTCTACTAGATTTCAAAGACTAGGAAGCGACAATACTCAGCCTGTAGCGAAAGGATAGAGGAGCTCAGCTAGGAGCTCAGCTCAAGCTCTGTGTTATTAAATAATTCTCTATTACTACATACAATTATAAAATAAAGAACAAATATTATTTCACTTGTATGATTTCCTACAATAAAAATGTATATCCTTATATTTGCAAAATTGTGAAATAATAATATATTATTTGGGCATACACTGAGTTATGCAACATACATACATGCAGAAATAGTTGTTTATGCAAAAGACTACAAAGGAACAGTGGTGGTTTTTTTGCAAGATGTTGTTTTATACAGTTTGATACAGTAACAATTTGAAACAGTATTGTCATAATCCAATAGAAATTGTAATGATTTTTACATAGATTTAAGTTTGCACTCCCCTTTCTTCTATTTTAAAATACTTGTTTTTGCTTAACATGTTTTCTCAAGGAACCAGTATTAAATAGATCATTAATACTTTGAAGCCTATTTAATGTTCACTGTCACTCGCTTTTATGCGTAATAAGGCACAGAGATGAAAAATTCATGATAACATATACTAAGAAATTGGATTTCAAATTGAGACAAATTATATGCAAATAAGGGATCAAAATTCAAACAAAAAGAGCAATTATAAATTTAAGAAAAATAGTTTTTTAAAAGGACAAAGAGGAGAGGAAAAAAGTGATAACAAATAGAACAACTGTGCTTTGATGTATGATAAAAATGGATTAGTCCTATAAGTGTCAAGCCTCTTGTTGAAACAACATTATTAGCTCTATCTTTTAATAATAATGTCAGGCTGTAATATCTACAACTTTGATTTTTAGAAACAAACTAATTTGCAATCAACATTGACTGTGATTATAACAAGGGGTATAACATGCCAAAGGCATATTTTGATACAGGGAATGATAATCACTGCTAGTACTGTGAGGAGGTGGGGGAGCCCTAGGTGTATGGATGTTAAAGAACAACCATGCAGATTATTATATTATTATGTGTTATTATATTATAGATATAATAAGTTCTCAAGCTCCACATAATAGCTCTGTACCTGCTTGTTCTGCTCTAGCAGCTGTCTTTGACACTAAGAATTATTAGAAGACAGAGCAAGTGCTTTAAGGTTCACAAGCTACTTTGCCCATTCATAGACTTCAGAAAGCCAGTACTTGGTCTTAGTAGCCACACATCCCTAAAAGCCATAATAAAAGTCTGTCCCAAGTCTACAAGAAATATAATTATGAAACTTTTCCCACATCTCTTCTTTCACACAAACTCTGCTGATGTGTAGAACCTGTATAAAAGGAAACACCCCAACAAAATGAAAGGTTAGTAATAAAGCATTCTTTGTAATAGTACTTTCATGGCTTCCCAGAAATGGGACTATGGAAAGCAATCATGGATCACTCACATATGGATTTACTGAGAATGTTTTTTGTGTTGCTCTTATAGTTGGGTCAGTTTGGGCTTTTTTTGGTTGGTTGGTTGGAGGGGTTTTTTTGTTTCGTTTTTTTTGGTTTGTCTGTTTGCCTTTTTTGTTGTTTTTGTTGTTGTTTTTTAATTTGTGGGTTTTTTTGGTTTTGGTTTTGGTTCTGGATTTTTTGGGGTGTGGGGTTGGTGGGGTTTTTTAATATTATTATTTTTTTAAATATAGATTTTTAGTGTACACTCAAATTGGAATTGCTGCATTTTGGATGTAACCTAAAGTACACATAAGACCAAAAGATGTCTGTAATCCTAGGCACGGAAGGATATTTCATATATCTATAAACCTCCATTAAAGTGAGAAAATCCTTTAGAGAAAAATAGAATTATCCAGATATACTGCCTTATACATAAATAATTCACACACTACTACAAAATTTGTTGCAAGGTAACCTCATCTTTTAGAAAGACAAATGGTCCTATGAGTTTATACAGAATATTAAAATGAAGCTTGGCGTGTTGACAGGAATAGTTTATTTGATTCAATGACTAAAATTGTAATAGGTTTTTAGTACGATACCCATTAATGTTCAACAATACTTTTCATACTTTCTTCTAAAACTTTTCTTTTTACTGTATGCAAATTCACCTGAATCAGGATATTTAGTTGGATAAACAAGATACAGTTGATATGTTAGAGTAAGCAATATTTAGCATTCTCAGTGAGTCACAAAGCAGATGGGTGCTTTTTATATTTTTATAGGAGAGCACAAAAGAAAAAGGATTCAATGTTCAAAACAAAGTAATTCAGCGCTCATAGTTTTAAATGCCTTAAAATGTTACAATTCTCATTATATTAAAATTATTGTATGAGTTATGGTCATATCAAGCAAAGGAAAATTTTTTTTAAAGGATAAAGATTTTAAAATAGAACAGCTTTGGTTCTGAGAAAGTAAGGGTCTGATAAAAAAAAAAAAAAAGGTCCTCACAATGTTAGAAGAAATTTAAGTTGTCTAAAATACTGCAGACATTCACAGAAGACTTTTGAAGGAGTTTTAGTAAATGCCCTCTAAATACAATATGTCATACTGGCCCCCAGTTTTCCACCTCAAAGCTTAATGTTTTCTTAAAAAGGATGAAATTATTCAATGTGTGTAAGTTATTACAACTGTTCCACTAAGTTCTGGAGCCCTTTCATTCTGTCAACACTTTTGAAAAGAACAAGTTTATTGTTCTAAAGTACATTGCATACAGCTGTATAGCGCTTCTCGTCTGATGACTTTTGTTTATGAAAGAGTTTGATTTAATTGGTAAAACAATATTTTTCATTCACCTAGACTCGGTTTTCTTCTGTTTGATCCAGAATAGTACAAAGCAATAAAGCTGACAGTTGTTTCTCTGCAATATGTTAGAAATTCTTCAGAAAGCTGACTGACTGAGAATACAAAAGATTCACAAGAGAAGAAAACAAGGCTCTCAGTGGTTTGCATAAATATTTGGAAATTATTTCTTTTATTTAGATCTGTGTTAAAACACCCCAAAGAAACTAACATTTGGTTCTTCATTATTTTTTTTAATTAATTGATAATTAATATTGAATATTATTGCTTACTAACTTTATTAGTGCTTTTCAGTAAAAATTTCTAAGGAAACAAGAGACATGACTCATGAAATTACCACCACAAAACAGTATTAGAGTATTGCAGTGTAAGCATGAATTAAGACAGTTCAAGAAGAATAGAAGAGATGTCATTCAAAAGGACACATTGAAACACTTTTGACAAAAATATCTAAAATGCAAACATAAGAACGAATAGAAAATATACCGTGATTAAAATGTCAGATAACTATTGAGACTAATTCTGAAGGGAACATGACATTTCTTCTGTATTAAAAGTATGGCAAAATTTGATTGTATGGTTTAATGTATTCTCTTTCATGTAACTAAAATAGTGAGAACATAATAACTGAACCCTGTTGCATTGTGCCAGGCAAGGAACTGCAGTGAAGCTGTTAGGTCTGAGACTGAAGCATGACCTTTGGAATAGTATTCAGATCCTTACTTTTTTCTTTTGGTGCATTTGTTGAATAAATTAATAAATCTGCCATCCATCGTCAATGAGATCTACTGATAGCAAACTATTTGATTACCTGTGACAAACTCTTTCATCAGCTGCTGATAAAATCACTACTGTTTAAGTAGTGACTTGGCCAAAGCTCCATATGATTTATCAACCTGTCCCAAAAAAGAGCAAGATCTTAATTAGAGGTTAATCATGGTTTTATCAAAACAAGTTTCTTTTACATATTGATAAAACTATAAAAAAACCCCAAGAATGAGTGGAATCAAGTGTTAACATATATAGTTAGCTAACACTAGACTGGAAGACCAATGATCTTTTCTCCATTTTTCCAGGGCTTTTCAATGTGAACTGCTCTGAAGTGGATTAGATGATCATAATTTTTCTGAAAACCAAGCCCTGTTGAGATGATTGAGGTTAAGATATCTGAATGAAATTGAAAGGTCAAATAAATAAAGGTAGTAAGAAGCATTAGTTTCACTCACCAGTTATTTAACTTTTTCAAATAATTTCTGAAGATTTTACTGATGGCAAGAGTCTGGAGACTTCAATAACATACTATCTTTAGAGTAAAAAAACCCCAGCCTTAAAATAATGCTAGCAGACCCAAGATAAATAAAATTATTTTTAAAATGAGTACATGTGCAGGACCTTAGATTAGGCCTTGTTGAACTTCATGAAGTTTGCATGGACTCACTTTTCAAACTTGCCAAGGCCTGTCTGGATGGCTTCCCTTTCCTTCAGTGTGTCAATTGCACAACACATCATGGTGTCATGTCAAACTTGCTGAGGGTACACTGAATCCCACTGTTCCTGTCACCAACAAACATTTTCAACAAAGCTGGTCCCAATACTGACCCCTGAGAAGCACCACTCATCACTTATCTCCACTTGGACATTGAGCTCCTGACCACAATTCTTTGTGTGTGACAAACCAGCTGGTTCTTTATCCACCCAGATGTCAACCCATCAAGTCCATGGCACTCCAGTTTTGAGTCAAGGATGTTGAAATGTTTAACAGTTGTGGAAAGGAGGAGGGATTATTTTAATGTGAAAATATTGACATTTATTTTGGTAATTTTGAATAATCATTTTACAGAAACTTCCTTAAGGCTCCTCCAGTGTTATGCCTATCTGTGTAGAAAACAGAAAGTGACAAAAAAGTCTTTAAAACACAGGCACTAAAACCAAAATAATTATAAATTCCAAATCACCACATTGACCTTGAATCTTTTTCTTAAGACAGCATTATAGGAGAAAATCCTACTTCCTTCACCAATTGCTACTTAAGAAAACACCATTGATGTTATAATTAGAGAAACTCAGGAAAAAAAACCCTGCTATTTTGCCACATGTGGGTGATTCAGAAAGAAAATTAGGAAGCAGTTATTTGAGCCAAAGACATATTAGAAATAATGAGTTTAGTGAATTTCAATTTTATGGGAAATGAACTTTGGAAACAAAACTCATGTAATTTGGAAACATTCTTAGTATTTAGATTCCTCTTTAACATTTCCCTAAAGGTGTTTAAATCTTTTGAAAAACACCATCTCCCATCCACAGTCCAATTTTGAAGCAAAGTACTAAAAAGCACACCCTGTGTTTTGAAAGTTGAGCAGATAGACAGCTTGTAGAGACACTGACAGTCATCATCTTTTGTACACCAAAAACAGCTACAGATACACTGCCAGTCACGGCTGGCTCGTAAATGCACCTTAACTGGTCCTAGTGTTCTGCCAGGGGAAGAAACTGCACTGGCAGAGACTGGGAGCATCCTCCTTCCCTACTGTCACTATAATTTAATAATAACAGTGTAACATTGACCCTTAACAAGATGAGTCCAAAGAGATAAGGAAAAGAAATTCTCAGTTAAAACACATGAATTCTTAAAATAAAAAACAAGTTCTGCTTCTGTGTCTTCTTAATGCCATGTGATCTTAAGAATCTGAAAGGCTGTTATAACAAAAAAAAAAAAAAAAAAAAAAGGTTTAAAAGGGCAGTTAAGGGAATCAAAACCTTAGAATGTTACATGCATCTTGGAGACTTCTTAGGTAAACTGTATTAGAATCACAGAACAAATCTATATTACTCATAAAAGTCCTGAGAAAAGAAGTGAGCCTAGTTAAAAGGCAGGGGAAAGGGGAGTTATTTGAAAACAGTTTTCAGAGAACTGGGATCATGTTGAAATGAAGAAAATATAAGAAAAGTAATATCTGGAAAGTTAAAAAACACCATAAACCTGGGAGAAAGAAGAGCTTGAGGTAGAACAAGCTAAATTCATAAAAATTAATAAATCTTTCTTCAAACACATCAGGAGGAAGAACTCTGAGAGACTTCAAATCCCACAGATTATCAAGCTATAAAAGAAGCCTTCAGGAAAAATAAAGTCACAGAAGAAAGCTAAAGAGACACTTTGTGGCTGTGTTCTCTGCTGAAGAACATGTACAAATTTTCCCACCAGAACACCCACCCATTTTTTCCTTTTCTTTTTTTTTTTTTTTTTTTTTAAATTGGGAAAGGATTTCAGAAGATGTGTTTCAACTTGATCTCCCCTGGGAGAAGTCTCAGGAAAAAAAAAAAAAAGACAGTAGTGAGAGACCAGAAGCAGATAATTTTCATCCAAGGCCTTAGAGATTTGATGGTAAAACAGATGAACAAGATGTGATGTACAATCTCTCCCTCAAAATCTGTGAGGTACATGAGAAGGTGAAGGGAAGTGCAGGGATTTATTTAACCACAAATGTTTGCAGGCTCACAGAGTATTCAAAGGAGGTACTGTTCTTGTTTCCCCTGTTATTATAGTCTTTTCTGTGCATCTGCTTTTGATGGTAGCACCAGATGAGAAGGATACTTGATCCCATTTCAGTACCTCTTCTCTTCCATGCTTGAGTTATGATGGGAATGACAGTTTAGATATTACCAAAATGTGAGTAAAGCACCTAAATGCCATGCTAAGGTACCCCTTACACTCATCACAACAGCAAATGAAATGCAGTACCTGTTGGCTTTTTTTATTGCAGAAGCTTTTTGGCCTTTTTTTATTGCAGAAGAACCCTCTTCACTAACACTGAACTTGTCCACTGGGAACCCCAGGACCCTTTCCCAGATGGCTGGATCCCAACTCTCCAGCCAATGCCTAGACTACTTGTCTAGACTGTCACATATCAGTTTCTCTATATCAGGCTCTGTGAATCCTGAAAGCCTTGTAGTAATGTACTGAAATCCGAGAAATCCAGGTAGGCAATGTCCACTGCTCAGTCCTTAGAGAATCTCCAGCTTCTATAGGTCAAATAAAAGCAGACAGTTACTTTTAAAGTCTGAGGAGATACCTTGAATAGCTGTCATTCAACTCTGAAACACTAATATGTATGATACCAGATTAAAAGGGACAGAGAAATCTTGCATCTTCCTGAATCCAAGATGTGATTCTCCAAGTTTCCTTTTAACTGTTATATTGTAATAAAGAAATTAGAAGCCTGTGAACGCTTGAATCACTGCGATCTCAGATCCTAGTTGCAAGCTCCAAAATGTAAAAAAAAAATTTAAATGAAAAATGTAGATCTTTAAGTTTAGCAACATCTATATCTTAGGTCACTCCCTAGGCCCTTATGTTCCAGAAGCACTTGATATGGTGTGAACATTTACAGTGTAAACACACCACCAATCCCTTTACTACATAAATATGTAATGTTAGCAGGCAAAAATTGCATAAGCAGTGTGGGGCAAATATCAGAGCAACACCTACAGAACTGCATTTGTGATGTGATAACTCCTTACATACATCACATACATAGGTGCTGTTTCAGTTAAAGTAACTTAAAAGGCAGGTTATGTGGTTTTGAGCTTAATAAGCAGAGGAAACCTGAAATGAGGACTCTCATATCTTAGATGAATCCAATGAGATGCAAAAGACTGAAGAAAAGAACAGCTTTGGTAACTCAGCATTAAATTGAAGAGTTTATAAAGCACTCTCCACCATTTTGTTTAGCTGAATATGGGAAAGTCTCTGCCAGATAACTGAGATGTTTACATGTTTGCTACTCTGCAGAGTTCTCTCCTAGACAAGAGCAGCTTTTAAGTAACATAAGAATTACACATACACATGCATACACCTATATTATATGAATATATATTTCCAGTTGACAGTCTGGAAAGAATTATAATAAAATCCTATGAGAGCTTGGAACCTGAAAAAAGAAGTATGAATACTATAAAACCCTAAACAGTATAATACAATGTAAAATCCAGGATAACCTGAAAACTGACTGTGGGCTTTATTTTTTATGGCACTAACAACAAAAAATAAGAAAAGTTTTAGAAGCATATACAGTATAAAATCAACGCAATGCTAAATTTTATAGCTCTGTATACATACAGAAAGTTATTCACAGCTCCAGATGTAGCAACTTCTGACAGGATTTGATCCTCCTAGTTCTGAGTGTGGTTTGTCTTCAGAGTTTATGCCCAAGACTCTCTGGATTCTGTTACAGTCATGGCTCTTTTTTCAGCTCTGCATATGGTTAGAATGCACTCACAAATGCCTGTGGTATGCCATGTAGAAATAGCCAGGTGAATTCCTTTAACAAACCTTCTGTAATATACTGAGACACACACACACACACATATACATATATATATATATATATGTATATGTGTGTGTGTGTGTGCACATAGTAAGGAATACACTGGGACATGGGTTGGCCCAGATAGATAATTAAAAATTACAGCCAATGGATATTTTATTTTTATAGAGATACTTATTCATTTATTTTTATGTCAGTGTCTATCCCTTCTCCTCCTTTTTTTCCCCCACTCACAGAGATTTTAATTCATATTCCTTCAGAAAATTCTGAAAATCACTCCTAGCCACCTGTGTATTTTAATATACTCTCGAGGATCTTGCTTCTAGGATGAGAGTGGGTCTATGCCTCTAGCAGGTTACAAAGAGAGGTTGTGAAGTCTTCATCCTTTGAGACATTCAAAAGCCATCTGGACATGATCCTGGGTAGCAGGCTTCAGGTAGCCCTGTTTGACCAGAGAGGCTGGACCAGGACAGGTCCTCTCCAGCCTCATCCATCCTATCATTCTGTGATTACTAACCTTGCCAAAAGCCTTCTATTCTGATTCTTACTTGCTCAGTGCCTTTTGAGAAAAGCTGGGGGCATGTGAAGATCAGTAGTTTTTTATATTGTATCACTTTGTATGTGGTAACATCACAGCAGCAGGAAATAAACACAAGTTAGTATTTAATAAATTAGTGATTTCTCAATTGGTCTCAACCAGTCTTTATTTCACCTGTGACGTTCTTTTGAAAGTGTGTTTTTCTGCTCCTAACTTGTCACTATTTAGAAATACGTTTCATTGCAACACTCTTTCACATGCTTTTAAGCCTCTGCTATGGTGTCAGATCTCTTCTTTCTTCTTCCCTTCACTGCTAATGATAGAAATTAAACTTGGTATGAAACATGCATAAAACCTAGAGTAGATACCCTTTATAAAACAAATTGTGATTGAGAATCTTTTTATTCTGGTTCATTTATGTGTCAAACTGTGCTGCAGAGAGATTTCAGCCAGAATTACATTGGTAATTGTATTAAAGTTGTAATGCGTCATCCTTCATGATTAGTCTTCATTTTCATCATTAGAAAGAATCACATAATCATAATTAAGTTTTTGTTCTGTTAGAGTGTAGGCCAGTGTCAGAGCTACACACAGAGACAGGAAGGACAAGATCTCATTACAAGTCCCACTGCGGCTGGCAAATGCCCCCAACTCCAGATCATGAGTGGATCGGTATTAATACATTTGACCTCTGTCCTGGATAAATTAAAAGGGTTGCAGGCTGAGCAGAGCAGGGTGTAGCACTGCTCACCAACATTCCTTTGCAGGAATCCCTCTCCAGGAATAATAAATAGCTTAAAGACAGAAAGCAGCTTTATTTACTAAGTGGAGACTTTGTGTGTTAATGTGGCAAAACAGGTTCAAATCTCCATTGTGGAAATGTAAATCCAAGAAATTTAGAAGGAATGTCCTGATCAGATAACAGTTTGAAGGCTTGATGTAGAAAAAATAAGTCTCTTTGCTGCAATGCACAGCTCTTTATTATTTAAACCTCTTCTGAGCATTCTCTTCTCTGATTCCCTGATGAATGCAACAGCGAGAGCATCAGATGAAAGTAATTTCTGACAGAGACAGCTGGTATCTAAAAATATTTTACGTCTTGAGTATGATAAGTGACAGAATGAACAAAAAGATGACTTGAAAATTGTTTATCGATAATTTTTTAACAGACAGCTTGTATTTATAAATATTTATCATTCTCACTGAAATATAAATATGAATGAAAAACAAGAGTTGGACCCACAGTATCTGGAAATAAACTAATTACCTTTATAATCAATTACATGACTGAACTACACTGTTTTTTTCAATAGACATTAGCTAAATGGGTTTTGAGAAGTGATTTGCTGAATGTGTTAGTGGAAAGCATTTAGTTTATTATTTTCATCTGGAAAAATTAACAGCCCCTTTTTTTTTTTCTACTATGACTCCTTGAAATGTTGAAATGCTTCCGTTTCTTTTTAAATGCAAACATATGAATACTTAAGTGAAAGAAATACTACAAAAGCTAACTGGAAGTTTACAGAATTAATACAAAATAAACTGAAGACATTTTTCTTAAAATGCTACCAGATGTTTTGTCCAAGTGCAGAAATCCACACCAACCTTGCAACAATTTTGTCCATTTTAACTTAAATGTACACCTACTTAGGCTTGCATGCCAATGAGGAAAACTGGTCATGCTTATGGTTGTAATGGGTCCAGTAAGAAGACATTTGGCTGACAATAAATAAATAAACATTCTAAACCAGACTCATCTGGAGGGGAGGTTCCATGCAGGTTAAGGGAAGAACTGTATGCTTTGGAACTGCTGGGAGTCCACTCCTAAGAGATCATTATTATACACAAAGTGCTATCAAGCAGCTCAGCATTTCATACAGATTCCTTAACATAATGTATTTGCTCTCCTCAAAAAGGGATTTTTTTATTCTTTTAATTTTTAATGATAAGAGGTTTCTGGTTATGTATGCAGAGAGAATTTTGATGCACACCAGATGTTTGGGAATCTTGGTTGACATTCTGTGACTGAGCTGGTGACTGAGTAGTCTTTTCTAGATTTTGGATAAATCATCCAATGACCAGAGTAGCAGCAACAGTCTACAAATGCAGTTTTAAAATATTCGGTTGTGTTCTGCATGATGTGTAGAAGGAGAGCTGATACAAGTCACTATGTGAGCTCACATGGCACAGCCCATGAGATAAGGCCCAGAAGAACTAAAAAAACTGAGAAAGGCTCTTTGTCATTGGACTGAAGAATACTGCTCTCAAACCCAACTTAATCCTCAACTGAATTATTTGGTTGTCTTTTACAGGGTTTGAGATTATTCACTGTTGTTAACAGCATGTTATCTGGATATTAAAGAATATGTGACACAGATTTTCATAAACCATGAGACACTATAGGTGTTGCCACAGTTTGTTTGACATCTCTCTGAATTTCAGAATAATCTAAGAAGAGCTCTGTGTGCAATGATACATATGCACACCTTCACGTTAGAATTTACAATACCCAATTAGATACTTGAATTATCTCACAACATTGATGAAGAGAGTTAAGTGTTCACTATTACTATTTTAGTTTCCTGACTGCATAGTTTGTAGAAGATATTATTCTTATGCTGTATTTGCACCTAGAGTATACTTGGTGAAGCTAAAGCAAAAGAATTCTGTGAGCGTGCAAAAGAGTACAAAACCTCTTCCTAGAATAAAAAACCTTCCATTTTTTTCTCTGAACACAGATGGCTGCTCTTTTTCAGTGTATTTCAAAGAATCTCTTTTATATGAAATCACTCAGTTCCAACTGGAAGGAAAGAAGAATCTATTGCCCTTGCACAACCCAGAGCCAGATATGACGAGTAGTCTTGGAAATGAATGCTGGGCTGTAGGTAGGTAACAGGGAAGTGAATTCATACAGGAATCTTACAGAGGTTCTTGGGTGAATGAAATGCTTCTTCCTTTTATCCTCTGAATTTCAGTGAAAGCTTTTTTTTTTTTAAATGGAACAAAAAGAGAAAGAAACATAAGGCTTGCTCAAAATGTTTGCCAAAGTAGCTGAAAACTGGATTCAGCCCTCAACTTTTCTTCTATCACAGGATACAACATGCTTGAATCAACAGGGAGAAGATTAATTTGAAGAGAAAAAGTGATCCCAAAACTCCTGTTGTGTTCTCTCAGACTTGGAGATATCCCTATTCTTTTAAAGCATCCACTATTTACTATTTAAATACTAATTGACCTTAAAAGAGAGCTGATCCTTGAGTACAGCCCATAACTGGAAGTCAATAATGCTAGGATTCAAATCCGGTGTCAAGAAATACTTAACACACAAAAGCAATGTATGCGATACAAGACCTGAAGCCTTTTTCATTTATTTGTGAAGTATTCAGTCTCACTCTACTGAGTTTGGGTGTCAAGGCTCTTGGTAGGGGAAGGACTTCTCTGAAAAGCTGGCAGAAGCTTCTCTCATGTTGAACAGAGCCAGTATCAGACAGCTCCAAGACAAAGCCGCCACTGACCAAGTCCAGGAACATCAGTGACAGTGGTAGCACCTCTGGGATTTATAGATTTAAGGGGAAAAAAACCCTGCACAACAGCAACTGTAGCCAGAGACAGGAGTGAAGAAAATATGACAAAAACAGCGCTACAGACACTGACATGCCAAGGTCACTGAAGAGAGAGAGGCAGGAGGTGCTCCAGGTGCTGGAGCAGAGATTCCCCTGCAGCCTGTCACGCAGACCTTGCTGAGGCAGCTGTGCCCCTGCAGCCCATAGAGATACACAGAGGAGCAGAGATCCACCTGCAGCCTGTGAAGGACCCCATGTTGGAGCAGGTGAAAGCCCAGAACAAGGCTGGGCTTTATTCTGTGACTTTGTGGCAAACCCACACTGGAACAGGATCCTGGCTGGACCTGTGGCACGATGGAGAGAGAAGCCCACACTGGAGCAGGTTTTCTGGCAGGACTTGGGACCCCACGAGGGACCCACACTGGAGCAGCTCATGAAGAACTGCAGCCCATAGAAGGGACTTGCATTGGAGAAGTTGGTGGAGGTCTGTCTCCTGTGGGAGAGACCCTCTCTCTGCAGCACAGGAAGAGTGTGAGGAGTCCTGCCTCTGAGGAGGAAGGAGCAGCAGAGGCAACGTGGTGAAGTGGCAGGAGCCCCCGTTCCTGATCCTCCTGCAGCAGTGTGCGAGGAGGACGTAGAGAAAGTTGAGAGTGCAATTCAGCCTGAGGAGAAGGGACCCAAGAGGGGAAGGAGAGTTTTTTAAAATTTGGCTTTATTTCTCATTATCCTACCCTGATTTGATTGATAATAACTAGGTGTTTACATGTCTGTTATTGGAAAAAAGGCCAGATGAAAAAAAACAGAACCCAAACATTCTCCATGACATGACAAGATTTTAAAAGTCTTCCATCATCTAAACAATTAAGATCATTTTTTATCACAGATCACACATTAGAAGATCACTTTTTATCATGGATTCTCACATCTATGTAAAAAAATCTGTTTTACAGAAGGAAAGGGAGTGGATTTAATTACTTTTTTCCTAGAATATCTACAAACCTCCTTAGAACTTTAATTTTTGATCTTTCTTGCACTTAATATTTGTCCCATGGTGCACTTTTACTTAGTATTATCTACTTTACCAGTCATTTTTGCTATGTTGAAACTCCGAATATGAAAGTTTTACATCCTTTTGAAAGAGAATAATTGTGACTTGAAACAACAAAGGGGTTACTGCAGAGCCAACCCCAGTAAAGCCTTTTTTCTGCTGATGAAGAACATTCCCATTTATTGAATCCCTGGAAATAACATTGTTCTCCTATTTAAACATATCCAAAATACCTTTTATTTTTTCCAAACTGAAGAAAACTAAAATTAAGGTCAAGATCCAATCTATTCAATACAGACTACAATGAGAAAAGTGTCACAGCCTTTTTCTTCATAAGAAGAGGTCACAGGAGTTTCATCTTTGCGTCTATTCTGTCACAATTCTCTTCTGTAATTCCAGGGGCTACCTGCCCTTCACACAGCTCATTACAGAGCCCTAGGCTCCCTGCCAGCCATTAATAGGCCAAGAAAGTCACAAAAAGCTGCTTTAGAAGTGGTGGGCATGGATACTCTGTCTTTCATATAAATATCTTAGAATGCTTGAACATAAAAACAAAACAAAACAAAACAAAATGAACAAAAAAAATCGCAAAACATCCCACAACCCCCCCCCCCAAAAAAACCCAAACAAACAAAAACACCACCAAAAAACCCCCAAACCGCCAAATTGCCCAAAATTGTCTGTGAGAGAAAGCGCTCTGCCACTTTCCAAAAAGGTGTCAAAACTGTTTAATAGTCACTGTCCTACAGACAGTCATATATATGCATTGTCCCAGTGAAATAGTTCATTTCAATTGGATTAATACTAAGTGTAAAAATACACACTGACAGCTTTGATGAAGCAGCCACTGATGTTCTGCCATTTGTCCAACCTCTGGAAATGTATAAACAGGAGCTCTTTGTTAATAAAAAGCATACATGGCCCTCCTTCAAAAAGAAGAAAATAAAAAACTAAGAAAAACCTGAACCACAACCAAAATCAAATAAAGCCAAACAAAAAAATCCACAAAAAACCACAAACTAGACTAGAAAAATCCCCTAAAAATAAAGATCTCTATTTAACTAGCATAGGTTTGTGAAATATCACTGTTGTCTCAATACTGTAGTTACAGCAATTAATATCTAGAATGTACTGCAAATGGTAATATATTGCAGAAAAAATTAATTTGTTTATGGGATTTAATTAAACAAAATACAATTAAAGCTGAAGTTGCTGATTCAGAAAGCCTGAAATATTTAATTTAATATACTTTGAGACCAATGAACTGCTGGCCAGGACTTGGTACAGACTGAGCAGATCTTGAGAGAGCCGAGTTCCTGCCTCTCAGGGAAACACCTCGACTGGTCACCTTCAGAGCAGCCACCTATTCACCTCTGAATACACAGGAGACCTTTGCCTGACAAATCTGATTTGGAGACAGTGCTCAGCCACACTGTCCTTATCCTTCCAGCTCTTTAAATCACAGGAGCAGCCCCAGGGGCTGGGGAGCAAAGTGTTGTTTAGCTCCCCACAGAAGGGAACACCAAAATCCTAATGCCACAAGCTCTGGCTGAAGCCTGGACTGCAAAATCTTCTGCCTTTTCAGAGTGACCAGTGATTTTGTGCCTACACTGCTTAATAAACCAGGCAAGCTCCATCACAGCTCTGCCACCTGCCTGTCTCACTCCATCACTAGCATTCTCCCTGGCATGATCTTGCACCAAACCAGCACGTGATCACTGGAACAGCACAGACCACAGGCTACTCCCAGCACACAGGGGAGTGAAACTCCATGATGAAGATGTGTCTGTGTGTGTGTACATGTGCATGAGAGAAAAGGTGCTTGTAGGTATTATTTTGCGACTAATTTGTTCCAAATACCTCAAGGAAGGTCCAGAAACAAGCATCATGTATTTTGAAAGGTCCAGATTACACCATGAGGCCCAGGGCCAAATACCAGATCTTGCTTCTGCTTTATTCAAAAGTACAGGTGTAGTCTCAAAGAGAGTTCTGTGGTTCAGAAGCATCTGTCACAGCAGGGCTACCTGTGCTCTCCTGGAGCTGGTAAAATAAAAATGATAATCCACATAGATTTCAGTGATGGTATTTATCGACTGTTATGAAACAGAGACAGAATCCAATGTCATCCAGAGATATTTTTATGGGAGTTATTTTGTTTTAAAAAGACACCAGTTAGCCCCAAGATGACATTCATTGAGAAAGGGAGCCTCAGGCTGGTCCTAGTGGGTCTGAGAAAAATACTCCCAGAAATTTCTCATAAAAGGAATTTGCTGTTTTGAAATTTGTTTTTTTTTTCTGTTTGTTCTATTGTTCTGAAAACTGTTCTGAATTTGTTCTGAAGAAACACATTGGACACCAGACTAAGCACACCTACATACACTACCTATCATGATTCCAGGTGGGAGCAATATTTTTTCCTTACAAAACTTTCAAGACAAACCATTTAAAACAGATGAAAAGAGAGGACTAAACCTGCAGTGGGAGATGTGAGTCACAGAGAGGAAACATTTGCATTTAAAAGAACCAGGCAGTTTAGTCTTTCCCAATTAGGGACTAAAACAAGCTGATGCCAGCCAGTCCTGAGTTGCAGTGACTATCTTGAGTTCAGTGATGGGGTAACTCAAAAACTGAGTCATCATCACTTCAAGGTTATCTACGACCTCAGAAACTGCAATCAGAATGAAGCGCACTAGAGCAGTCTAGAAAGCTGTTTAAGAATAGTGCTGGCAAAATTTATGTTTTAGTCTATCCACTAAACTTTCTGTTCCAAGTCATCCAGCTAGCACCTGTGTTTAACATCTTCAGTTTTCAGAAGATCCATATTTCCTTATTCAATTGCTTAAAATGTCCAGGTTAACTGTGTAAGCATGGAACCAGCAAATTAAAGTCTACTGTGTCCAGACTGCAAAGAATTAGAAAGGAAATGAAACCCCAAAAAAGCTTTCCAGCAAAACTCTGTCATCACCCAGAGAAGAGATCTTATTTCGCATTTTCAAACTAATAATTTTTCTCAAGAAATAAGAATTTCCTGAAAAATTCAGCTCAGTGAAATGCTGAAAACTCCTGGATTTGGTTTAATTCAAACCCAAATCAAATTTCTACTAAAACAAAAATAAATCCTGATAAATGAGAATTCCCACTTTATTTAGCTAAAACTTAAACAGCAGCACAGAATCACAGAAACATAGAAAGTAGGAAACAGAACTGTATTGCATCAGTTTCTGCATATCTGAATAACACCATGTAACTAAACCTATTCAGTCAATATTGTCCATATATATATATATATATATATATATATATAATTTATTCTACTTTTATTCTAATGTGAATAACATTACTTTTTTCATCCAGTCAAATTTATGATGGCACAGGAGACTGCACCATGTAATCATCATATACCTCCACAAAAACTTCAGTCATCATGTTTTCCTAGTTTCTCTAAATTGCTGTTTCCATAGCCATTGATAAATAAAAGTATAATTAAGCCTTGCTTAAAAGTTAATTTCCATGTCAGGGAAAGGGCATTAACATCTCATTGTTATCAATGCAGAAAGCTTATAAACATAACATTTAAGCCCAATGTTAAAAAAAAATTTACAAGTTTCAGTTCTTGAGAAAAAAAAAAGCCCCTTACTCAAAGATATCTAAAAGAGATGGAATACTGTGATTAATTCTATTTGTTTCAATAAATGGAGATTATATAGTGACCTTTACTTTAGCTGCCTTGGTTTCTCCATTTTTAATCATTATGCAAGATTTGGTAGGATTTGTTGCTGACACTCTGCTCCTCAGGGGACAATTAGCAGAGAAGTGAATTCACTAGAAAGGCAGCAGATCTTTCCACTTTGCTACCTAAAATGACAGGAAAGAGACCAGCTTTGCTGGACTGTCATAATGCTCATCTGTGGCTGGATCTGAGAGAAGCCAGACAATTCAACGCATCACACAATTACATAAATCTCTCTAAATTAAAAACTGGAGATAAAGAATGTTAATGATATATAAAATGTGTTCTGCGGTGCTCCAATTAAAAGTTTCACTGCACAATAAAGTAAAAACTTTACTGTTTTCATTCTGAAGGAGTAATGTTAGTCTCTTTGCCTTACCCTGAAACTTAGCATCGTTTTCTTTTCTTGAAGTACTACTAAGAGTTTGCACAAAGGGATATGTTAAAGGTTTCTGTGATTTTGGGCTTTACATTTAATTCCTTCCACCTTATCCCATGCAGGCAAACACACTTACCTCATGTCTATTGCAAAAGCCTCTGACTGACACATGCTGTGCTAGCTTTATGTCTGCTGTTTAAACCTTGCTGGAAGTGCAGCTCCAAATTCCTGGTATCTTTTCAGTTCCATCACTGTTACTCTATTTCTATCACTCTCTATGTACTTAATATGCATTTGCTGTCTTCTACAGACTATAGCATGGTAAAGCGAACAAAAATTCCAATAGTTTAGTGTCTCCAAAGAAAATAAGTGTATGATTATTTATAAGTAATATGTTATTCAGTAGAAAAGGTCAAGAAACAAATCTTCTGAAGAACTTGCATGTCTCAGGGCTTTAAACACTTTCCTGTGCTTGAGATTCACAGTCCCAGGAACAATTTGGGAAGAAGATAACTAAGCCTTCCTTCCATTATGTCCCATTCCTTCCAGGAACAATGTACGTTTCAGGGGTTCTTTTAGAACTATGGATATTAGGAGAATATTTGATCAGGAGGAGAGGCAGATTGCATAGGGTGGCACAGACAGCCATAAGAATGAGTGTGGTATCCAAAACCACCCCAAAATACAAAAAAAAACACCTCAGAGAAATTAAAGTATGTACTCTAATTTAGCACACACTGCCTAAAAAGTGTGCTTTTTTTAATAAAAGCCAGTCCCCCCCCCAAAAAATTGAGGGTATTTTGGTGATTCAGACATATTTATTTTCAGTAGAAGGAGAGCAAAAGGAAAGAAAACCTGCAAACTTTCCATTTTTCTCTCAACATGGAAAAGAAGGTCTGGTAATTAGAGTTCCTTAGGTACTTTGGGGCAAACAATTTGTGTGGTGAAAACTTGGCATAACTATGAAGCCACATGGAAATAAATGAAGCAGGATATGATAGAAAAATTCTAAAGTTTCTAAAGAAATTAATTTAAAGATAAAAAGAGAGTGGTAAATGTAAAGAAGGCTATGTAAACATAGGTCAGTATATCTGCAAGAAGGAGAAAAAAAATGAAACAATTAGTTTTTCAACCAAAGTAGGAATTCATGAGAGAGTCTTGTGCACAACATTTTAAAAAAAAAATCTTTTTATTACTACCAGAATAAGCAATCATGATCTGTTATGATTGATTTCTTTACTGGACTTACTTAAAATATATATTTTGAAGCTTTGTGCATGAGGGTTTAAATTATGCCCTATTAAGTATTAATGCTGAGTCTAAATTAAAGATATAATTATAATTTTAAAAATATTGAATATGCTCACCTACAGGTATATTTCTCACTAACTGTGTGTTTGCCCCCACAGAAATATGAGACTTTTCCTTCTATTAACAGCTGGATTTTACCTGTGAGACCATATAATTTCTTCAAAAAATTTTTGACATGAAAATTAACATGAAAATTTTCAAATGCCTGGTGGATGTTGCTGTTGTAAAACATCCTGTGTGTGGAATTACAAGACCTTTTTAAAAGTACTGCTACAAAACAGATACTGTGCACAGTAGTTGCAAAGGCAATATATATTTTCATAGCTCCATAATATACAAGAAATATCTTAAAATACTCTCTTAATACAGAGATCTTGTTCTGTGTTTAGGACTACAATAACCCATTTATAAATTAACTGAAGACAAAGGAGAATCTCCTAAAGTAAATGGTAATAGGATTGATTCATCTGGTATGGTTTCTAACGTAATGAAAGGGAAATTTTTGTTCTGCAGCATGTATTGTTTTTAAATTAATACTCACATATGTGGGATATTTACCAGTGAGGACACAATATTTTTCCATTTAATAGTCCAACTAGAATAGTGACATACAGCTAACTAAGTGCTGTAGCATAATGTAGTCTTAATTAAACAGTTGCAACCTAAGAATAGTCACAAATATCTCAGTCTTGCTATAATAAAAATAGAAGAGATAAAATTACTAAGGAGTAGTAGTCTTGCTGTAAGAAATCCTGTTCCACCTTAATCCTAGATTTAGCACACATAATTATGTACAAAATAAATTAGGTGAACATACAAAACTTTTAAACACATCACCAGTTATGTTCAACAACACTCCAAAGCGAAATGAGTGGATAACTAATACTAATTACTCCTTAGGCCACTGATCCCACTGGAATATATCACATGTAAAGTCCAATGTGAGAAAGATGCATATTGATTCTTAGTTATAGTAGCAGAAGTTTTGCTGGTTTATTTTGGGTTTGTTTTTTCAGAAAATTTGAGGGAGATAATTTAATTGATAGCTTATGCATTTTCACATTCCTGAACTGTAAAAGTGTCTTTGTGTAGAAGTAAATATTCAGGGGCATCATAAAACTTACTCTTTTAAAATTTGTTGGCAGGAGTCTAAAGGAGAAACGACATCTCTGGTAAAGATAAATACTCACTGTATTGTGTTGTCAAAAATACATTACCTTAATGATCAAAGTTATATAAAAAATAACATCTGGAGCCCTGGTTTTCTTCTCGTGGTCCTGTTTGGTCTCACTGATGAAAGCTCAGTGCTATCACCTAGAGTTTAGAGTAGAGCAGAAGGCAGTTTGAGCTCTGAATAATCTCAGAGCACAGAAGTATTAATGCAGGGAAAGATGATTACAGCTATTGTAACTGAGCAGGAGCATTTTGGGGAAGAATGACTCATCCTTTGCTTCCCTGCACCATATAAGTGAGATCCCAGTACAGTAAAGTACAGTTCTTTATTTTCTAATCAGCAATTAGTTATTGTTTTCCCTACACAGTCGTAAAACCCCAAGATGGATTGTTGTTCTACTGCCCATTGCTGTCAAAATTCATGAATCTGATTTATTTATTGCTTTAATGATATACTCAAATGATAATCATGCTTTTCATCCTCAGCGTGGCTAAATGTAGTTGAGTAAAAAGCCAATTGCTCCATAAGTGAGTCAGAAGAAATCAGGTAAATAGTAGCACTTTATTTCAATAACATCACTGATTTCTTCCACAGACTATTTATCAGGCCAAGTTTGGTTCAAAGAAAAGTAAACTATATATAGTGGAAAAAAATCTTAATTGTTTCAGTAATGACCAAAAAAAGAGTCTATAATCAAGAATAATGTAATTGTTTTAATGTAAGTAACATATTCAGAGAGAATGTCCAGAGTTGCATTAAGATAAGAAAGTCTTCAAAATACTCTGTCTAAACATCATACTTTAGTCAGAGCAAAGCTTTCCATCACTCTGCCATCTTGAAGCAATCTATGTTACAACTTAAGTTCTGCACTGATCAATTTAATTTATAAACCACTTTTTTTTTAAATTTCCAGACCAATTCATCGCTTTTGTAATAACAATTGAGGTTTTTTATGTAAATCACAATAAATTAAAACAGTTTTTGCTAGTCACAGTTCTCATAAGGATGCAAATATGTAACTGCAAATAGACTTTTGATTAGCAAAGACATTCCACTGTGAAGAGTAATCTCTAGAAAATATACTGTCTATTTTTTTTTAAAGGACACAATTCCTATCTTACTATTTTCATGAATCAACACAAGCATTCAAATCTAATTTGACTGAGCAAAACAACATCTTCTGCATATACATTTTAACAAACATTTCACACAGGACATTGTTAAATAATACATGCAACTTATAATCCATTGAGAGAGTGCTAACTTACTGTAAGCTTACATAGAAAAACATTAAATACACTGCATATGAAAGTAGCAAGGAGGTGTCCTATGATGCAGATGAAATTGCATAATTTAGACCCTGTCTGAATTAAAACAATTTCACAATTTGTTCTTATTTTGCTGTATAATAGTTTCCTTCATCTCGAATATCAGTAATGCAACATTAGACATACAAATTATAAAGTCCAGACAATGTGTGCAAGAGTAGAAGGGGACTGCTCACTTTCTCTATATGTAACATTATTCTCATTTTAAATATCTAGCAACACAAATGCTTTGAAAGAAAATTAGAATGTTTGCTGACACAACATATACTGATAACTACTTTGAAGACTCATTTACAAAATTTTTAAAAATTCTTCATTACACATGGTTTGAAGATCCTGCAAGTAATTATCTTGAAAAATAAATAAATATTACTATAAAATCATAAACAGCTAAAGAAATAAATTCATTGTTCTAGCTGTTATTGCTGTGCATAATACAGTTTATGTATCTTATATATACATATGGAACATTTATTTATATTATTTGTTTAAAATGTTCTAGCTATTGTGCTGTACATGATACGGTATAAAAATAATGTATATATCAAATCAAATTCATGTCTGTCTACATGAGTTTGATAATTCTCCTTGAAATATCATTGTTTTATTGAATGTAGACATTATCTAACTCTGTTCAGAGGTCCATAATAATGTCTACTCCACATCATCGCCTCAATAATCTGTTGATGTATATTACAGTTGAAATTCAAGTCAGTGGAGTCTGAACAGAACAGATTGCAAGTTCTCTGACAAGAGGAATCTATTGCTTAGAATCCAGTGTTTGATCTCAATATTTTCTGGTTTAGCTTTGGCTGAAATATTCATTTTGTGTTGCTGAAATTGCTGTTTTGTGGGGAAATTCCAGATTCTGAACAACTCTTGCATATGTTTGTGAGATTCCTCTGCCTTATTAGCCTGCTTTTACTGCTGATCTTTTTTCTGTTTTGTTTTTCTAAATAATTTCCAAAATTCCAGCATACTGAGTATGTGAGAACACTCAGCACTGTTCTAGTTTCTTTTCTATTCTGGAAGGAATGGAGGGCTCATAGCACCCAACTAATTATTGATAAGTAGACAGGAATTAGCCAGCATTAATATTATTGTACACCACCAAAAACTGAAATGGTCACTGAAATGTAAGTTTGAAATAATAATAAAGTATTAAATTATTGGCCCTTCCATCACCAAATCCACTCTACTGCTTTTCCAGTATACTCTCCTCTGCTTCTCTGCAGACTTTCCTGTTGTGGTCTCACAGGTTCCCCAGACTTTCCTGTTGAGGTCTCATCTATGCCAAATTCTATTTCAGTGACCTTTTTTGTTCCCATTGTATGAGATATCCAAATGTGGAAAAGAAAAGGGGTAAAGGTGTCACAGTAAATACACCAAAGAAAGAGCAGGGCCTCCTGACACAGCAATCTCTCTTTCCCTGCCTGCAGTCCAGATTCAGGACAGGGGAAGGCCCCCTGTAGTTCAGGACAAGTGGTATTCTGCAGGTGTGAGTATTGGGAGTGGCCCTGTTTCAAATCTTTGTCAGTGACAGGGATGGTAGGATTGATTGCATCCTCAGCAAATCTGCCAATGACACCAAGCTCTTAAGTGCAGCTGACACACCAGAGGGAAGTGATGCCATCCAGAGGGACCCTGACAGGCTTGAGACATGGATCTGTGTGAACCTCATGAAGTTCAATCAAGCCAAGTGCAAGGTCCTGCACATGAGTAGAGACATCCGGGGTTGACAAGAATTTCAACATGAGGCAGCAGTGTGCACTTGCAGCCCAAAAGATCAGCTGTGTCCTGGGCTGCATCAAAAGAAATGTGGCTAGGCAGGATGAAGGAGGTGATTCTGCCCCTCTACTCTACTCTCCACCTGCATCCAGCTCTGGGGACGCCAGCACAAGAAGGACATGGATTGGTTGGAGTGGGTCCAGAGGAGGGACATCAAGTTGATCAGAGGGCTGGAGCTCTTCTCCTGTGAAGACAGGCTGAGAGAGCTGGGTTTGTTCAACCTGGAAGAGGAGAAGGCTCTGGGGCGACCTTACCTCAGCCTTCCAATATCTGAAGGGGGTCTACCAGACAGCTGGAGGGGTACTTTTTACAAGGTCATGCAGTGATAGGATAAGGGGGTGATGACTTCAACTAAAAGAGAGTAGGTTTAGATTAGATATTAGGAAGAAATTCTTTTCTCTGATGGTGGTGAGACATTGGAACCCCCAGAGAAGTAGTGGATGCCCCAACCCTGAAAGTGTTCAAGACAAGGTTGGACGGAGATCAGACCAAGCTGGTGAAGTGGAAGGTGTCCCTGACCATGGCAGAAGGATTGGAATGAGATGATTTTTAAGCTGCCTTCCAACCCAATCTACCTTATGATTTTATGAAATTTTTTTTCTGGAAACTCAGACTCACACTAATCTTCTTTATGCTTTCTGGCTGGATGATCCATTCACTCTCCTTCCCTTTTCTTGTCAGCACTAACCAGGGCTTGTATAACTCTCTATTCTCTCTCCTCACACTGATTAAATTAAATCCACCAACAGAGCCATTATGTTTCTTATCTTCTCACTGACACAACTATGACTTCTCTTTCAGCCCACTCTCTCTTTCATGGCAGAAAATTTTAGTGTGCAGGTTCAAGACATATATCATTATGGTGGTTAAATTAAATCAGGAATGAAGCTGTTAATAATGAGATGAATCTTTCTGTATTGCATGTATCTTTCAGCTAAGCATATTTACTTGGAATCAGCGCAGTAGGAAAGACTAGGGCAAACTATATCAAGACATCTATAGTATGCAATCGATCTCAGTAATTGTCTTCCACAACTGTGAATTATGCTCCAAATTATTTTCTTGAGCAGAAAAGCATAATAACTTATTTTTCACTGATGTATGAAATTTCTGAGGAAGTGTGATATGTCCGGAAGACTTGCCTCCTAAAATAAATAAATAGATTTCCTTTTTATTTTTTTCTTTTTTTTTCCTGGCTCATGGCAGCCAGCACACTTGGCAGGGAACTGCCTAGTGCCAAAATTTCTGCATCTCACTCAACAGTAGGCATATACAATCATAGAATCAGAGAGTCATAGATTGGTATGGGCTGGAATGGACCTTGAAAGGTCATCTAGTCCAAGACCCCTGCAAGGAGCAGGGACATTTTCAACTAGATCATAGTGCTCAGAGCCCCATCTAACCTGACCCTGAATGTTTATGGTGATAGGGCAACTACCACATCTCTAGGCAACCTGTGCCAGTACCACCCCCACATGAAAGAATTTCTTCATTATACCTAACCTAAATCCCCACTCTTTTAGCTTAAAACCATTACCCTTTGTCCTATCACAATGGGCTCTGCTAAACGTTTGTCCCCATCTTTCTTAAAAGCCAAAAGCCAGCCACAACTCTGGACTGAAAGAGTGCAGAAGCGGAACTCAGACATCCATCACAACTTTAGTCCTGAAGAATTCCTGCTTAATCATCAGTAACATTTCAAGTTCATCTAAAGAAAAAGTATGGGCTACTTCACTGGAGCAAAAATACCCATTCTGACACAATGGGCTGTGTAGGTCAGTCATCCAAGCAAGATTGGATTCAAAATTATTACTGCCCAATTAAAGAGATTTGGAGGGAAAGGAAAGAGTTTGAGGTTTGTAGACACTGTAATGTCTTTATGGTTTAGAATTTAATCCTACTACTGTTTTGCCACACAAGCACTTAAAATCATTGTTTCTGCCTATGGATGCTTGGGACAACTTGAGGATGCCATCAGCCTGTTCAATGCCTTGTCAGAGTGTACACGTGGTAAATAGAATAGTTTAATCTGTTTGAAATTTGAACTCCTCACACTGCAATCTATTATCTAGAGGTTAACTTCAGGTCATATTGAGAAATTACCATATTTAGAAACCTATTCTAGGCTGATGGAATCTTTTTTTTTTCCCCTTAACATGGATTAAAAGGAACTCAAATTAAAATGGCCTGCATTCCAGACTTGGTTATAGTTTGTTGTTGAACAGCTCCTCATTGAAGGTCAAATATATGCATCAGAATAAATAATGCCTTCTTTATCCTATGGATCAGCAGGAATTCTAGTTTTTTAATGAAAAACAGCTTTAATTTCTATCTGTAGAAGCTCATAAAATCTTAGAACCTAAAATTACAAAATACAAATTCATCCAAAAGTAATTTTGAATCATTTTGAAGCGATTCATAAATTCTACCCATACCTAAATGGGTAAAAATCCATCTATTTCACAAATTCATAAAAGTTAGTGTTCATAAAATATTTACAGGTAAGTTAGTAGTGTTCTAAAAAAAAACAGAAATAAAAACTTTGATGAAAACTCTGGAATAAGAATAAAACCTCACATATATAGCATTTATAGATTAACCTAAAAGATGTACTTATAACAAAGATACCACAATCAAGAATTATTTACTATGAATATTATTACAATATATGCAATATATATATACCTCTTTTCTTAAAGTTTCTTCAAAAGTATAAGAAATTTCAATGTAATTGTTGAAATAAGTCGTCTGAAACACTGACTGAAAGAAATACATGCATGCAGACACAAATTAAGGTAATTGAATCTTAGAAGACCAGTAATAGAAAAAGCAGCTCATTAGGGTCATTTCAACAGCTTAGGTTCATTGGAGAGGTTAGGAATAAGTAATAAGATTTGGTTCAGATTAAAAAATGGAAGACAATTATGCAAAGACTAGAAAGGAAATCATAGAAAAGGGATGGGGGAGAAGGAAATGCAGGCCCAAGAAAAATTGTATATTTAAAATGAGCAAGAGTGAAATATAATTCAAGAGCAAAAAATAATCATCTCTGTTTAGCCACTGTATAAAGGCTGATTCTTTTTTGATTTCTCTGCAGATCACCAACTTAATTAGCATTTCACTAAGCACAGAGATTTGCAATTGCAAATAAAATTTTGTGTTCTTGGCAATACTGGTTCTAGCTGGGATGGAGTTAATTTCCTTCATAGCACCCTGTATAGTGATGTGTTTTGGATTTGTGAGTAAAATGGTGTTGATAACACATGAGTGTTTTGACTACTGTTGAGCAGCACTCATACAGTATCAAGATTTTCTCCTTTTCCCACTCTCCTGGAAGCAAGCACATTGAGGACATGTAATTTGAGAGGAGACACAACCAGGAAAACTGAACCCAACTGACCAAAGGGATATTCCATATTATATCACATCATGCTCACCAACTAACCTGAGGGATAAAAGTTTGTTTAGGTAACCATTGCTTGGAGATTGTCTGGGCAGCAATCTGCTTGTGGGAGGTGGTGATGTATTGTCTCTGCAGTACTTATTTTGTTGCATTCTTTCTTTTTCATCTTCTTTTTTTTTTTCCTGATTGAACTATCCTTAACTCTTAAATTTACAGGGTGCCAACAGGGGTCAACAGACAACATCCTCCATATGCCTGCTGTTCGAGATTTCTTTTCCACTCAGAAATCACCAACACCAGCAGGAGTCCAGGATAACTTGACTGAAGCCAGTGAACCAGCCTGTTTCAGAAAAACACTTGCAATGCAGCTTACACAGTTTGGTTGACAAAGTCAGGTCAAGTGAGTTTGTAGTAGAGAAGAAGTAGACATCTATAACAGGATAAATGTTCCTCTTTATGCTCTTTAGTAGGGTGCCATGAAATTCCCGCTTTGCTTATTTAACAAAAGAGGCTATAAAAATAAAGAAAAAACAGTAGCAAAATCACTCCTGAAATTCCTCCCTTACCTGGATGTTACTTCTTGTCCTTACTACATACACTTCTGTTAAGACACCTGATTCACAGGGATGTGAGTTAAAGTACAGGATTAGTAACAAAGAGCTTACAAGGCAACACCATCTTAAATGTCAGATAGCACGGTGGTGCTGTGAAAACCATACTTTGACAGTTTAAAGGTCTGTAAAATCAGTTACCTGATTCATTAGATTCAGTACTCCCAATTAATTATATTACCTAACATGAAAAGGACTCACAACAGGCAAAACCGCCACAATGAAACTACAAAATTAAGTATAATAATAAATACAAGCAATAATAAAGCAAATGCACAAACATCTGAGAAAAAAAAGTAACTGTGTCAGTCTTTAGTTATTCTTATACAAGAGTAAACGCAGTTGCTCTAATGTGAAAACAGAGAATAATTATACCCTTTTTACTGTTTGAAAACTACCCACTACTGGGGGAAGGCAGATGTCCTGTTACGTGAAGAAGCACACTTCAGCCGGATAATGCTGCTGCCTACGAGTTGCACTTAGTACATGGCAAAGATGGCTCTAGCACTAGATTGTTAATATTGTCTAACAGAGAATGAGGGATGTGTCCCATCACCTTCCTAGTTAATGCTGGCTCATGAGCTCTCTAAATAATATTAATAGAACCAAATACATTCTTTTCTTCTACCATTGAAACTGATTATGTTTTGATGGATAATGGTCCACTAATTTTCTCATCTAGAAAATATACTGAGATGCACTGGGCTCTTGTAATTCCTTGCACTTTACTGAGATTGTCCGGTTTTGCAACCATTCATGTTAGAGTTTATCAATATTGAATCTATGTTTTATTCTTATAACACATAAACAGATTGATCATGTAAAAGGTTTTCATTTTTCTTTTATTCTCATTAATAAGGGTTGTGTATCAATTCTTTTGAAACTTCTCTGTCTCTAGAGATGCATCCTGATCCCAAGACCTATTATTAACTATCTGCTTCTTCTTAAAAATGGCAGGGAAAATTACTCATTTTTGAATAAACAGTGTTTGTCATTAGCGAGAAAAAGGAAGAAGAACAAAATATTCAAATCTGTTATAGGTGTCAGCCATTCTTTTGCATTTATATATCTTTAAAGGGACATTGTCTCCTTTGGCAACTGCTTCTCTTACTAACTTACTACATGATTAATTATATTGTGGAGTGTCACATGAAATCACATGAATGCAACAAGGTAATACATGATATCAAGTCAAAACAGAGCTTCTAGTACTTTTGAATTTTTTTTTAATACAAATAAATCAAAGTGTTATTTTATTAATACTCCTCACACATACCCTACACATCTTTCCTTATCACCAAAATCTTCCTAAATTTCAGAGCCAAAGAGATTATATTATTGTAAAGGATTATACTATATATTTTAGCAATTAAATGCATATTTCTGAAGGCAGAAGAACGCCCACTATTAATTGTTGTGGACAATACGTTCTCCATAAATTACTCTGTGAAAATCTTCCTATAGCAAGAAATAAATGTCTGTAACTTTAGAGATATCATGAAAGAAGCTGACAGATTAAATAGTTGTTAAAAACCCATTTGCTCTCCTCACAGTGGCCTACAAGCACTAAATAAAAAGCAAATTGCCCTGAAGAGAGTAGTGGGTAGCAAAATGGCCATTATTCATACTTGAGACATAGACTTGTATTTTCACAAAAAAATTCTGTGATTTAATGTGCCTGATTTGTGTGTAAGCCAAGCTGCTACTTTTTCTCAAAACAATTGAGAGAAAGACCTGACTTCAATGGCCCCTTGCAGCATGTATTGAAAATTTAAGTGACATTTTCTGCTTACACATTTGGCCTTCTCACCAATTTAATGTGATGGACTTGGCTCAAAGTGGCAAAGTCTGACGGAGATTAGGTTCAGTGTATCAGAATGAAGAGTATTCTGGACAGAGAATTAATTTACCTTGTTTGAAGGATTTGGTTTGTTTTTTTTTTTCCCATGCGACTTTGCTTCTAATTAATTATATAATCTTGAATATGTGGCTTAATGTTTTCTTTCATTAATATACATGCTCAAAACAGAGACAATATCACCTCAAAAAGTGTGGTTTAGGGCAGACATAACAAACATTAACATATAAAAAGTAGAAATAAAATTTAAGGACAACATATGAAAAAGACACTCATTGAGTTTAAAATTTAAAATATAAATAAAAAAGTTACTCTTGATGCTATTTTCTGTTGGTATGCAAACCATAACAAATGAAAATGTTTTTAGAAAATATACCATCTTATCAATATAGGCAGGCTGAATACTTTCTAGACAGTACCTTTGCTTTAGATGGCCCGTAACAGAGGAGATCTTTTATGCTGCAGTTCCTGTTAAAGTATTTGCTTTGGGGACATTGCTATTCAGCTACCACTTTCCTTTCCAAACATCCTCTAAGGCCTTTCTTTCCTAAAGGACCATACACTGGTGTAGTAACCTAATGTTATAGCTCATGCTGCAATACTCTTCTTTGGTGTCATGGGGCTCAATGAGACAATGAAAAGGCTTACAATTTTAAAACTAATTGACTTCCTAAAAAAGTCCAATAGCAATGTTAAAACAAATATTAAGTTGAAACAGACAGGGAATTACAGGCAGAAACACTGCCCTTTTCAATTTCAGTACTGTCTCATCCAAAGATATTTATTTAGTTATAATTATTTTTTCTCTGAAGATTACATCTTGCTTAGGTAAATGTGAAGTTGTACCAACAACAGGGTGCCAAAACTTCAGATCCTAGTCCATTCAAACTGTTACAGTAAGGAGGACACAGCATGTCAAAAAGGCTACCCAACACCAGTTTAAGAAGTTAGCACCAAAATATTCTGAAGCAAAGACTTTCTGTCCCTTAATTTACCATATATCACATTCCTTTGTGCTTTCAGCCTGAGAAACTGCATTACAGATGCTCTGCCTTGTAAAAAGCAAGGATGAGAAGTGTTCAATAATGCATAATACTAACTTGCATATATAAGGCTGCATTTTGCCTTATATGGGCATTTTTTTCTTTCATTAAAAACCCCCTTGCAGCATAGAAGGCTACTGAGCTGCAACTACACATGGGGTTTTTTTCCCAGAATACAGATGTTATCTCAACAATGAGCAATACACGGTTGGGGGAAAGAGAATCCATTGAGATTTATTTTGTGAACTAGAAACAGAGGCACTAACAATATAAATATCTTCATTACAACAACAAAAGAGATGCATGTAAAGTTTATCAGTGAGATCAATAAAATCAAAGCATTCAATTCTCCAGGCTTTAACTCTACAGGATTAGAGCTAAGCCATTTCTGAGCCTTTTCTCTCACATTGTCATATCACAAGAACAAATTTAAATTAGTATGTAAAAAAAATCCCAAAACATAGGCCATAGCACAGACTACTAAAATGTTATTACTTTAATGATTACTCATTAATTAGTCATACTTTTTATGAGGAAGAAGATCACCTAACACCAGTGTCACAGCTACCTTAGCACAGGGCATGTTCCACACAGTTTAATCTACAAATTAATTTGCTTTATCTGAAACATTTGAATACTCATTTAGCATTTATTTTCTTGAGAGTAATGGATATACAACATCAGAATGGTGAACAGTCATCTTTTGCTTATTAAAGAAGTATTCCAATTTAATTAAAAAGGTCTTCTACTTGACACAGGGAGAAAACTCCATAAAAGATTTCCATTTTGACACTCAGAAAACCTGACCAGATAACTTTAGATAAGGATTTCTATCTCCATTCTTCATTTACTTTATTAGAGAAGAGGAAATTCCTCTACTTATAATGAGGTTAAATAAGGTTAAAAAGCATTATATGATTAAACCTATAAAGAGCAAATTGAATTAAATTAACAGTAAAATAAACAATGTGATTATAGATTTGTTTACAGTTTCTGACAGCTAATTTGAATTCTGTTAATGACGTAGTGCTTGCAAACTTTTCTGTCATTCAGAGGATATCAACAAACAATTGAAAATATCTTTAACTGGAACACAATTATGATTGTTTTCTTCTTGCCAAATGTATTGACAAAGTGTGAAAAATTTGAGGATTTAAGCCATTTTCTGACTAATGAATTATTAATTTCTCAAATATACATGTAAGTCCTTAACTTGCTTATGTAGATGCATTTTCTCTCTGTCTTGAAGAAAGGCATGGAAGTGTCAGATATGAAATACAAACACCATTATGCAGATGACTAACATGACAATTTTTCACTACACCACAAATTTTTATTCTACTAATACTAATTGTGTCTTAATTGCACTGGGAAACCCTTTCAAGAGGATGCAGTGCCATGAACATGACAGCATTTTCCATCGCTCACAGCTTCCATAAGTGGTATTACTGGTAAGCTTATCAGAGCAGATATTTATTGTGACAGAAGCTACAACAAACAGAACAGCTTTCCCTTCTTCAGTCAAATTCAGGTTAACTTTCAAGTTAAAGTCCTCAAATCTATCACAGTCTGAAAAGTAAGGTTATAAGGATATAACAGTAAGGATTATAATAATAGGTGCTGAGGGTTTCAGCAGAACACTGGCTGTGGGTACTGCTATTAATGAGGGTCAAAAGAGAAATGTAAAACCTACAAACACCTCCCCCAAAGAAGAAGGAGGGAAAAACTACACTGTAAAATTCTAACTATGAGCATCTCCAGACCAGATCTGAATTAACCTGGCCAAAGAAAGTTCCATGGAGGTGTTGTACTGTAAAAGGAGAAAAGCACCAAAGGGCATGCAACCCAGAAGGGAGAGAAATAATATAAAAAGTGAAGACTGAAATGTAATAGGGAAATCGTGACAAAAAATACAATGATGTAACACTCTTGTGGTTTGTTCCTATGTTCCCCCCAAGGTTTTCTTAAAGTTAGTTTATCCCCTAGAGTTGTATCCTCCCCTATGCTGTCCGTCATTGTGACCCCACCCCTTATTCCAGATCATTCTGTGCCAATCTCCAGTTCCTTGAGACCCCATTGGGATATGCAACTTGTTTTTCCCTCCCCTCCATTCCTATTGGATCCCGAGTTGTAATCCCCTCCTACTGGTCCTCCCTCCCAGATTCCCTATTGGTCCTGACTTTGCACCCGCCCCTGGTTTGCACTGCGTATATAACCCCGTGCCACTGGGGCTTGGGGCCTCTTCTGTCTGTGACCGGGCTGGGGTGGGTAAGTTTTTCCTGCTGGAACCTTAAACAGAGTGCTTTCTCCTTCTCCTTTACCTGGTCCCTGACTACCACTGCTGTTCACTGCTCCTGTGCTGCAGAGCTGATCACGCTGAAGGTTCTGCCTCAGGCTCATTCCAACGCCAAGGCAGTTCCCCACACCTGGCATGGCGCCGGTGTGCCTCCCTGTGGAGCTAGCCGGGACACCGGTGACAGTGCAACCATGTCTTAACACTTTCCTTAAAATTCCTCCAAATCTGCAAGCAGCTAAAAAAATATATTTCTGCTTTCCCGAGTTTTGAAAATACAAGAAGGTAGTTAAAAAATACAAAACACAATTCTAGTAATATTTTGAAATTTTTATGTGAATTGAAAACTTTAACCAACTTTATCCTTAACATCATTTAGATTCTGAGGTCTCCAGCATTACTAGTAAATTTCAATCTTTTTTGAGGGAAATTGATCATAAGACACCATTCTTAGGAAAATTCTATTATGTGATGTAGAATCTTACATTAGCAAGAGAATTTATAATCCTCAAGATGTCTTCCAGTTTTAGGCAGAGGTGAGTAAGTGAAGAAGTTAATGGCTCACTAGAAATTCCAGTCAATGTCTTTTACCTCTACAGTTTTGAGAATATTTCACTGCAGACAACAAATTCTAAAAACACTTTATCTGGAGTATACTATAATATGCTGACATACCAAGTAGGAGAAATGAGTTGTTTATATCCAATGCTGTTACAAAGTAAATATGTATACTGTTTTTTCTGCATCCCAGAGTGCCCACTACCAGAATTCGGACTATAAAGGGTCCCTGAAGAAAGGCAGTCACAGGTGCCAAATGACCTAAATACAAGAAAGGAAGGAATATAGTCTCTTGGATATATTTACTCTTAGGTTTATGCTTTGTGCTACCTCATACACAACAGAATGAGATTTATCTTTGTCGTCGTTCCTCTAACAAGCTCTACATGTCTAATATAACTTAATAATTTTAAACACAGTCTTCGAAAGCCCAGTTATAGCCAAGTCAAGAGGAAAAAACAAGTGCCATTTTAGAGTTGAATGTCAAAGTACCAGAGCAGTACTTAATAGATCTGATTCCCATGCATGGGAGACGATGATTGACAAAAAAGCCAGGAAATAGTATTGTTCTTTTGCAGTCAATGACTGAGATGCTTTTCACAGTGAGCAATTTCAACTCGAGAGCTAAGAGAAGAAGAGAAACAGTCATCAAAGTAAACTATGTTGGCATCTAAAAATCTAGTGCAAGAAGTTCTCCTACTCTAGGCTTGCAATTTTTTGGAGAGTGACTGACCGTAAAAAGGAATCCTATAGGTAAAAAAGACAGCATGAAGAAGTCTATGTTGTTGAATTTAATTTCATTTTACATAGTGCTGCCCTACAGACTTCTTTAAAGTAATCACTTATTTACAGTTTAATAGAGACCAAAAGTTCAGTGATTCATTTGTTAGGTCCTACATGAACTACCAACAAAGTATTGTCCACACACAGAACATACATGGTACAGGAACATTTAAAAAGTCCGCAATAGTAAACACACAGTCTTACAGTGTGGAAAGAATGCAGAGCACAATACATCATGACAGCAGCCTTTCTGGGAGAGCTTGTGCAATGCCTAACAGCAGGTTGAAGTCAGGATGACAGTCTCAAAGGTTTGAGCAACAAGAAAACATGAGTTTGGCTTCCTGAAAACTAAGGTGGTGATGAAATTGATGTAATATTTTTCCTTACAATACCAGCTAGTAATGAAACAAGACTTTAAGTTAGTCAGATTTAGATTGTCATTATGTAACTCAAAAGGTAATGACAAGATGATACTTCAGGGGATGTTCACTTGATGTTTATCTTATGACTATGCAGCAAACATTTTCAGTGCTGTAAGGATACAGAATTAAAAAAAAAAACAAACAAAACGACAGCAACAACAATAAACCAAACCAGGAACCATGAAGATCATGTAGATACAAGCAGTTGTAACAATGTTGTAGATTGTAATGATTATTATCTAATCTTATATCACAATTATGTGTTTCATAATATCACAACACAATTGTGCTACCACAGACAGTGGCAAAGTAGACAAGGGCCTGTGAAAAGAAGACTGTTAGCCCTTAATTCCCAACAATTCTGTGGTTTCTACAGGGTCGTGATGGATGTCTCCTACAACAACCTAGAAAAAGAGGGTATCTTCATTTACCCAAAGACATTAGGTTAAAGTAAGGCTGAAACATTTTCCTTACTCTTTTTTCCTGTGGGTTATTTATTTTTTAAAAATGCTTTTGGCACGATCATGACTGAAGAGTACTCTTAGGCATTCTTTGTGGGGTAGAGACTAAAAACACAAATATTGCCTACTGTTAATGTTTACTGTTCAAAGGCTCTAAAGTACAGTTCTATCATGTATGAGGATTTCTCTGTCTATAGACAAAGCTGCAGAACTAATGGCACAGGAAGTTTTGAATGGGCTTCATTGATGTAAGATAAATATCACTGGTTCAGCAAATACAACCACTTCCATTTCCTGAAAAAAACCCTAACAAATCCTGTATTCATCTGTGATTATAAAAAGAAAGATTGAGAGGTTTCCCATATGATGAGGGAATGGATGGTCAAAAAAAAATAAGGAAATACTCACTACACTCACTAAAGGAATGCAAGCTTTGGGGTTACTATATATGTTAATATTTGCAAAAAATATATATATTAAATGTCTAGTATTTTTTCTGATGAGGGCTGGGAAATGGGGGAAGATGGATTATGTGCAATTTGTTATATATTCAAGCCTCACTAGTGTCAGTGTTGATTTGAATTTAAGTATTAAGAACAAAAGTCATAATATTGTGAACCTCTTGAATTCTAATTAATTTGATGAGCATTGTGAATTTAAGAGTAATTTCTAATGAGAATTGGCCTTGAATAGGAACGGAGCCATCACGTCAACAATGGAATGATGTTTCCACTGGCCGTGCCAACGGCTAAACACCAGTTTAGCTTTTCCCATGTCCAGGTCCAGCCACTCATCCTTGCATTAGAGTTGTGCATCATTGGGACTAATTACAGTTGGGGTACTGCTCTACCACACCCACATGAGAACTTAATCTGAAAGTAATTTCAAACAAAACTGATTTAGAAATTAAAAGTACTTTTAAAGTACTCCATCACTCTATCAGCCTGTGATAGTTTTCACATTTTGGGCAAGGGAAAAAGGTGCTATTTTACAAATCTGTTATAAAAGCTCTAACACATCTCTTCAGATCTTTTAAAATCAGCTAATGCAGTTGCGTGTAATACAGAGTTGTTGGCTCCTACACCCTCAACTCATGACACCTCAGCAGAAGAACAGAGCTCCACAGCTCTGTGGTGTCTTGTGAGAATGAGAAATTCTGAACACAACACAACTAAGAGGAAGCAAAAACTATCTGCCAGAAGAATCTGGCTTCCACCAAATAATACAATCTGCATCTCAGAGTTCTGTAAGGGTCAGGTCAATATAGACCCCCTTTCAAGAAGGTAATATTCCTGCTCTGAATACCAAAAGCCATCTCCAACATGACTTAGATTCTTTGTAATAGCTTTTTTTTTGTAAAAAAACTCCAACAAGCAAAACCAAAACAAACAAAAAAAAACCACAAACAAACAAACAGCCTACAAAAAAAGAAAAAAAAAAACACCCAAGTTTTCTTCTAGTAACATTAGTATATTCTATTTGCTAAACTTCGGCTAGTTCTCAGAATAGCTTTGAGTGACTGCTTGTCTTCTTTCTTGAGCAAATTGTTTAAGCAGATGTTGGTCTTCAAATCAATCTTGTGGACAGAGAAGAAATCCCTATAGAATAAAGTAGATACATTAATTAAGAGGGACCTAGCAGTTACACAGATTTCACAAGTGAACATTTTTTTCAAAGGAGTAATTACCTTTGAAATGTTACAAACCCCTGTAACTACTAAAGCTGTGTCTATCTTCAATTACAATTGGACCTCTGGCAAATGAAACAAACTCACAAATAGATCTAGTCTTGGTTTACCTGCCTGTGTCAGTCTCAATCTAATAATTGGTTACTTAGATGTTAAAAAAACAGTTATTCTGAGCAAAGTGACTTACTTGGGAAAGCAAATGTGAGGGAAGAAAAACCAAAGAACAAAAATATCACTTCTAACACTCTATTACAGAGCTGCTCTTAAAAAAGATGAACTTTAAACATCAATCTAGAAGCAACCACCATACATTTTACCATACATTTTAATGTCATCTACATCAACCACACATGATTTAGTAAAATACAGGTAGGAGATGTAGACATTTTGTTCACAAGTGAATTGTAATTACCAATGATTAAGGAAAGGGTGAAAAATAATTTTCCCCATTATATGCACCTCCCTAGGAAAAATGCATTGACTCCCAAGTCTGTGACAAAAGATATTAAGGTAAATACATTATAATTTTGTGGCAAAGTGGTGAAGACAGACTTGTGACTATCTAGCATACTAGGTAGTATGAAATTTTAATTTTATAACTAGACATCTGCTTTTCTCTGTGTGCCATAGAAGTTTGTTTACCACAGGCCATTTTCTCAGGCGTATAATTATTTTGAGTTTAAATATAGTAGTCATTTATTATGAGGCATGGAAGCTGTGTAGAGCTGTGACAGCTGTGGCATCGTATTACATTTTTCTAAATCACTTAAGTCGGCTGTTATACAACAGTGTACTTCAAATATAAATTACCTTCAAAGAGGGGTATCTGTCCAGAAATACAAAAAATTTTGTATGAAAGTACAACATGTGTAAGGTATAAGAATCTGACGGACAATAACACATCTCATAAATTTCAGTCATGGAAAAAGAGCAAGCAAAACACAAACAAGAGAGGCATACAGAAAGTTTCACTGTGATCCAGCCACAAGTTCTATAAAACATTACAAAAATCACCTGCTCACATAGTTGATAACTACAGTGTCTAGCATGTCTTAGTGCTGCAAAATAAACAATATGAAACTGATAAAAAGTAAAAAAAAAAAAAAAAAAAAATACTGTACAATTTTTTCTCTGCTGACCTGTATCAGCAAATGATTCTTCAATAACTTAAATGTTACACACAGTCTCCCTCGGATTGTGCTAAAAGTGCATAGAGCATGGTTCTGATTTTTGTTTTGTTTCAAGTTTCTTCATGGAATAATATTTTTTTTTCAGAGTAGAAAATAGTTATTTGAAGTTTCCTTTTTTCTTTTTCCAGTTGCAGGGGTATCAGGTATAATAATTGTAGTGCATTTTGGAGCAAACAAATCTACTTTTCTTTGTTTTACAGAGGACTTTTTTTCAAAAAGATACAAAGTAAATAGAATATCAAGCTTTTGCTGGGGTGTCCACGATTACAGGAAGTTAATTCCTCTTTAAAATGAGATTTCCAAAATGTACTAATATTCCAAGCTACAAAGCTCTTTATCTAATTTTAATAAAGAGGTGATTAAGATTTTTATAACAATTACGAATTGAGCACACAAGAAAATAAGCTACAATCTTGAGCCTCATGACAAGAGTCTAACAAGCAAAACAATGTTTGGACAAATGCTCAAACTTTCTTGGCTTCTCCTTGGGAAAGTGCAGGTGTTGAGTAGCAGTATTTTTTTTAACAAATCCACAAGTTAAAAGTGGTTTAGATGACTTCATCAGAATGGAGAAGCACTTCTACGCTTGCTGCTTTTCTTTTGGTGGGTCTTATGGTCGACAAAACATGAAAAAAGCAAAGGTTCCCAAATATTGACACTAAAAATACATACCCTGTTAAATTTTAGTGTTTAGTAAAGATTAAAAGGCTAGTAGGGTCAGTACAGATGTACAGAATAAATGTACACAAATATTAAATGATCATTTGTACTAAACTCTCATGTTAGAGCGTTTTGTGGCCATTGTTATTCTTGAAACAGAACAACTTTTGTATGTCATTTAATACTCTTGAAAATAGGAAAAAAACTGGAAAATTAATACTATAAAAAGATAACACCAGAGATAAAAAACACATCCCTTTTTATTTCTAAAAAATCTGCTTCTTAGTCCTATTCTGTAAAACATGTTCATTATGGAAGTTTCAAACAACACTATATTAAGAGAATGCTTGAGTTTTAATAAGATTTTTGAACACATAAGAAGTTAAATAGATGTTCAGTGTGAATTTAGCTGACCTTGTGCCATTAAGCAGAAACATAAATGTTGCAGTTAAACATCAGAGGAACAAAACTATTGATATCCCATTGAGGCCAATTAAAAATTTTGGGTTTTTTTTTTAACAAATGGATTAAAATTTAATTGAATGCCAAGTCTGTGGAGGGTCAAAGAATCACATCTCATAATTGTATTGAGAGGTTTAGAAAGAGCATCTTGAAACATATTTCTTAAAGACTTTCCTGTCTAACTTCCCCTTCATTGCAGGAGGTTTACTGACGTTAAGCCACAGTATTTAATGCACTTGTTTCAGCCAACATATTTCTTAATAAAACCATTTAATTCCAGAAAGTAATGACTGAATGGAGCAATAACTTTTAAAAAATGCCCGAGTTGTTTTCGAATTCAGACTCATCTTTTCAAAACCACAAAGTGTCCTGTGTTGAAGCTTTTTGAAACTACCTGTCATTTACCTTTGTTACCTATCTAACAATTAGAAATTTGAATACAGTCTTGTAAAAACAAAGAACTTATTCAATGAGAACTATTTTCTAAATTTTTTTTCTTGCAAGTCCAGAGTCACCCATGAAATGGCTCACTTCTTTATGTTTCAGGAGTAAGTTCTTCCTAAAAAAAAGGCAATTACAGAGAACTCAATGGTGAGAGAAAGATGTACTTTCAATTAAACTGGGTAAGAAAAAAAAAAAACACCTTGCTTGTAAAATTGCCTAGTTTTTAGCTATTTTTTCAGTTTCTTAATTAAAGTTTTATAAAGCAGAGGTTCAAGTAGTATAGTGTTATTTAATTTCACATGTATAAGAGAAGGATGTATGAAATTTAATTTTCACTACCTTTATTTATGGAACTTTCATGTTATAACAATATAAGTGTTTTCTACTCCTGTGTTCATTGGCAATTTCTTTACAGGATGGTAAAGAAAGTCAGAATAGGAGATTCCATACTGAGGGATTAGAGAAGTGGGCAACAGCCATGAAGAAAGTAATTTGTACAAGACATCAAATTTCTTACAGAAATGGCAAAAACATGAAGAGTGACATTGCATGGAAATCAAAGACAACCATTACTTTAAACAGCAAAATTGAAATGCTTATATTTGATCATACTTCCCCTAGGATAGATATATGGTGTTATGCAAATTTCTTTAAATAAGAAAAAAATAACAATTTGAACAGAGCACATTTCAGTTGAAAATTTCAGGAGCTTCTTGAGAGAGACAGAAAAATATGTTAAAACTGTTGGCCATGCCTCTCATGTACTATAAGAAAGAGCTTGAATGATAAAGAGTGTATTTAAAAACTGTTTGTAACTGAGGAAAAGGCTTTATCATGAAGACTGGTGATTCCTACTCCTAGTCTGTCACCCATCACTACACTACCATAAGAGGGTGTTACCACATTAATTCTTCAGTTTTCATTCTTTTATTAATTTAATGAGCACACTGTTTATCCTCAGAGTACCTTTGTTATGTTTATTTAATTCATGTTTTGTAAGTGGGAGTTGAATTTTAGAACTGAACTGGATAAAAAAAAGACAATAAACTCATATATTTAATGACTCAACAGGAACATCCTTTATTTATATGTAATTGTGATTTTTTTTCTTTCAATATAGAAATGTGCCAAAATTATATGAAAAGATGGCACAGAATAGTGTGTTAATCTGCAGTTACTTAATTTTTTTAAATTCTGCATTTAGGCAAGTAAGGTATGATCTGAACATGGGGCTACATATTCCCCGGGCAACAAAAGAGTTCTAGGAATTTATTGGAGTTTAAAAGGTAAAGAAAGTGTGGAGGCAAAGGAGGATTTTATTAAGCATAAAGAAAAGAGACCCCTGACAGCTCATCTTAATGCAATTGGAAAGGTTAAGTGATTAAAAATTCTGCTGGAAATCTCATCAAAACTTCTGGTAGCAAGCTAGTAATTGTAACTGTGTGGTACCAACTACCACAGCAATCCTTTAGGACACATCAAGAGTAGCAAAGACTTTTAATGCTTTATTTCTAACAGTTCATTGTCCCTGAGGCCACATCAGCTTTTCCCAGCATCGATGACACAGATGAGATTGTTAGTTTTAGACCTCCTGTCTAGAGCAGATAAGAGTTGCAGGGTTCACTATACCAATATAACATATGTACCTCATCAGCACAAATCAGTTGAACTGACTATATGTTATCCTGCTTCTTCTAGCTCCTTTTTTATCACAAGAAAACATGGGATGGGAGAAAGGAAGGGAAAAAAAACCACCACAACAATAAAAAGCCAAAAACGGCAACAAAACTGCTAAAGGCATGCATTTTAGGCATCTATGAAAAACTCCATTACATCTTTTTTAGCATAGTGTAAAATACTTTTTATTTTGGTAGTAACAACAGGGTTTGAATGGCTCTGCAGTTTGCTCTGTAGCATTTGCCCTAATAAGCAAATACAAAAAAACATTGTCTGAGTATTCATTGTTTCTTGGAAAACCGAGTGCAAAACTGAAGTCATACCTTCAAATAACACAAAAGAGCCAGAGAGGGCAAATAAAACCTCATTAAATAAGACAGCGAATCTAAGTGCCATACAAGGCTATTAAACAAACTAGATTGGTCCATAATAAGAAGAAACATATTTCACATCTGTTGAACAGTTCAGAGCTTTTAACAAGTAATAGGCACACTACGCTGTAAAATAGTTGCTATTCCCCATCAGTATATCATTGTCGATGGCTGTGCTATCTCAAAAGAAGCACTTCTCCCATACACTTTATTGCTTGATAGCTTGCTGATTGCCTTTACAAAGCAATAAATTGATGGCCTGATTCAGCAGTGACATTAGGTTATCTTCATTCTCTGTGATTGATGCTTTGAATTAGAACTCTTACATTTTCTTCTGTTTGGAAATATGAAATTCCAAACAAGCAAACCTGATGTTACAAACAAAATGAGACAATGGATGTCAGATGAGTGAGATTTATGCATTTAAATATCTAAATAGCTTTCCTCTTTAATAAAGTTTTCATAATTTATTGTTGAATGGACTGTCTTTCAGTTAAAAGAATCTAGTCAAATAAGGAGAGAGGAGAAAAAATTAGAAGACGAGAGTAGAATTTCCACACTATAAATTTCTGCAGTATTAGAAGTGCATGTAAAGGTGAACAGTAAGAACATATTAATTATTTAGCTCTCAATTAAATAAATTTCATTATTTATACGTTTTACAGCAAGTTTTAAGGTAAAAAGGAATTTCATTATTTTTCACTAGCTAAAAAATTCATCCATCAACCATAGCAGTCTTTTTTATTATATACCATTTTGAAATGACACTTAGACTAGTAAGGCAAAATAGAAAAGATAAAATAAGGAAGGGTGACTGCTAACTGTTTTTCATTATTTCTTCATGATAAATAAATTATACAAGAAGCAGCTTGTTAAAATAATTCTAAATATGGAAATAAAGATCTCCAGGAAGAATTTCAGTTTAGCAGTCTTATTTCACTACAAGCAAACAAAACCTAAACAAAGACAAAGCCTCCAAAAGCAAACAGCCCTCCCAATCTATCGGCCATAACAGCTGTCAGGAAGCAGTGCTCCCCACTAAATGTTACATTTCAGAAAAAGCACTGTCATGTAGGGAGTAGCTCCAGAATAAATCTATTTTTACATATGGATCATCCAAGTCACTTTGTGACAGATCTATGCAGCTCGTTCACACCATACATAAAGTGCATCCCTGACTGCACTGCAGCCCAACATTTGAAACAGGAGAGAGATGAAATCCCTACTTTGTAAAATCTGATGATATTTTTATGTGTGCATTAAGTTTCCTGGATAAATATATATAAATTAAGAGCTTTAGCTCTGGTATCTTCCTTTAATCTGACAATGACTTGAGAAAGATTGTAACGTCTCAGTTTTCACATCTGTAAATTGATAATGATATTATTTACTAACCTTCTTGTTGAAGCTGTGCACATTCATTTGCTGCCTTGCTGTCTTTTATACTGGCCTTTTAAATTATACAGGAGACATTAAGTGATAAATATTTATAGCAAAAGGCAAAGCATGATGGGCATCTGCTCATAGACTGATGTTCTTATCACTGAAAGGGATATAAAATACAGTAGCTTTCACTTTCGAGTTCAACATAATTCTTAGGCCATTCCTTTCAAAGAAGCAGTGGGTAAGAACTACAAATGAGCTGTACTTTCCTGAAACACATTTATATTTTTTCTTTTTTTTTATTCTTTTTGTTCCTTCTTTTTGATCTTGAAATCTTAATACAAATGGAAGAATACATCATTTTGACTTCACTTATGCATCAAAACAAGGCATAAATGTATCAACCTATTCTGGCATAGTTCAGCTATCATTTTGGTATAATTATTGTTATGCCCTCTCTTGTAGGGGTTTCAAGCCACATGTATATTTTCATATCTTCAAGTTACTGACAGTGTTCTTTACCCCACCACAGAAAAGCACCATCACAAAGTTTCTCCTAACTACACCATTTTTTATTGTTGTTTCTCAATTTCTTTTCAGTGGAACTTTGTAAATATTTATAAAAAGACTTTGAATACTTTGAATACATGATTTTTACGATCCCTCTCCCAAGGAAAAAGTCGTACGCATTCTCAAAAAGCCTATTAGGTGTAGGTACATTTTTTATAATGGCACACAGGATGAAGCCCCCTTTCAGAGCAGGGTGCTACAGGCCCCATGACCCAAACACCAGCACAAACACCTGCTGCAGTCCCACAGCACACAAGTGTCTCTGCAGTGGCAACCAGGAAACAGACATGGACCATGTGTTCCCTCCTTTTCCTGGCATTGAAGTGCTCTTATGGAGCTCTTTTCTTCCTTCCTCATTTCATTCCACTGCCCCGTCACAGTCTTTAGTTTTGGAATCATAGAATGCGTGGAGTGGGAATGGTTCATAATGATCATCTAGTTCCACCCCCCACTGCTATGGACAGGGCCACCTCCCACTAGAGCAGGCCACTCAAGGTATCATCTAAACTGGCTTCGAACACGGTTGGGTTTGAGGCATCCCCAGCCTCCCTGGGCAAGCTGTTCCTGTGTCCCATCACTCTCAGAGTAAAGAATTTATTCCACATATCTAACCTACATTTTCCCTCTTTCAATTTGTACCCATTGTTCCTTATCCTAGCAATAGAGTTCCTGATGAAGTGTCCCTCACTGGCTTCCCTGTAGGCCCTCTTCACATACTGGAAGATTGCTACATGGTCTCCACATAGCCTCCTCTTCTCCAGGCTGAACAGCCCCAACTTTCTCAGCCTGTCTTCATATGGGAAGTGCTCCAGGGCTCTTGTTGGCTTCATGGCCCTCCTCTGGACTTGCTTCAATAGTTCCATGTCTTTCTTATGTTGGGGGCACCAGAAGTGTACCCAGTACTCCAGGTGGGATCTTACAAGAGCAGAGCAAAAGGAGAGAATCTCCTCCTTCGAACTGCTGCCTGTGCTGCTTTGCATGCAGCCCAGGATTCCATTGCCTTTCTGGGTTGTGAGCACACGCTACCAGCTCATGGTGAGTTTTTCTTCAGCCATCGCCCCCATGTCTTGGTCTGCAGGGATGCTCCCAATCACTTCTCTGCCCAGCCAGTGGGTGTGTCTGGGATTTCCATTACCCAGGTGCAGGATCTTGCACTTTGCTTTGTTGAACCTCATGAGGTTTTCATTGGCCCACCATTCAGGTCAAGACTGAAGCATAGAAGTTGTTCAGAACCTCAGCCTTCTCTCTGTCCAGGGTAGCCAGGTGTCCTGTTTCCTTCTGGAGAGGGCCAACATATCCTGTCTTTTGCTTTCAACATTTCTATAAATAACCTTCTTTTTATCCTTAATATCCCTGGCAATGTTCAGTTCTAATTGGGCTTTGTCTTCCCTTGCTTGTCCCTATCTTCCCATGTACTTTGCGCACTCCTCCCAGGGCACCTGTCCTCACTTCCACCTCCTGAAAATTTTTTTGCTCTGGGTTTTCTCAGCAGCTCCTTATCCATTCCTAGAGGTCTCCTGGCATTTTTGCTTAATTACTTCCTTGCTGGCATCACCTCCTGCTCAGGATCACCTCCTGAGCTTGGCAGAGGTGATCCTTGGAAATCAGCCAGTGGTTTTGGGCCCCTATGCCCTCCTTCTGCTTTTCACCTCACACAGATGTGCAAACACTCCAGAGCAATGGATGATGATCCAGGTGTGTTTCATAAAAGCTTAAAGAAATGGTTTCATGTTAGGCATGTGCCATGCTTCAGCACCAGCAGTAGGAAATCTATACTGGTGCCCTTCAGAGAGAGGTCAGCCCTAGGATGATTGGCTAACAGATTCCAAGCTTAAATCTAGAAGTGGCTTGCACTTTAAAATATGTTCTTGTTTGTTGATTTTGGCACGCTTTTTCTCCAACAAATTTTTTTATATAGTTTTTAATATTGTTCCTATTAAATATGCTTTCAGTAGATATAGCAGCAAGAAGTAATGACAATTTTTCAGCCATCAGATTCAAGATTCATACAGTCACACAGGAAGAAGCAGCAAAAATGGTTTGGGACTGTGGAGAAAAAGTCAACAGGTTGCAGCATTTTTGAATAATTACTATAGAAAAGATAAATCATGCCTCTAAACTCTGCATGGTTCTTAACACATACCAGAACTTACAGGGTAAATCTGGTCTGGGGATTGTGAGATCATCAAAGGCTAATAAAGAACATAGACTATTTCAAATGAAAAATTAACCATTTGGAGTAATCAGTTAATCAAATTGAGTTCCCAGGGTCTAACAAAGGTATTGAACTTTACTTAAATGATTCAAATGAACTTTATATGACAAAATTAAAAAAGAAAAAAAAATACACAAAACAACTTAATTATAATATGAAAAAAACCCAAAACCTCACAAACATCATCTCACATGACCAAGAAAATGAGGAGAGATTCTGATGGGTTAAATGGCCCATTAACAAGAACGTGTTGTAGAAACATTCAGTAGCTATGATTACATAGGCAAATGAATTTTTGTTTATTCATTTTCAATGACTATGCTAGCAAGATGAACGAAAAGACTTCTTATTCATAAAAAATATACTTTAGACAAACACAGTAACAACATCAAAAAAACTTTGAAAATCCCTGTTAAACCTTTTGGGTGACATATATCCCCAGAAAGCAGTGGTAAACAGAACAATGTTGGCAAAACTCCCTAGGACAGGGTATTTTCTGATAAATCTTCCAGGACATGTTGAAAGAAGACTGGGTCATTCACATGACACAAAAAATGTTGGCGAGATCAGGGAAAAAGATTATTTAAGACTTGTACATAAAATGCTGTAGGAGAATAGCTGGTAAAGATAAGGCTTTTCTGCTGGCAATCAAAACCTTGCCTGCCTCTTAGAACTCGCTAAACCAGCAGGCTTCTTCATTTGATGCTATCTGTTAACCTCCTTTAACACTGTGGACCACAAGTAAAGAATATTGACCAAAAATCCCTGCAAATAAAGTAGCATTGAATGAGAAAGCTTATAAATGAGACAAAGACTATGATGTCCTGTTCTCAACAGGACACAAAAGGCAAAAGCAGTCTAAATCTATCACTGAGAATTGGAAAATGAGGCCTCCAATTGGTATGCTGCAACTGCAGAAGAAGACTTTTATTATATTTGCATTCTTCTTACCAGCATGGGCATTACTAACCAGGAAATTATAATCAACATGTAGTCTGCTAATTCTTGGATTATAATACTTTCCTAAGTAGCAAGGAACAGTGGTGTAATTATTGCCTCAGAGCAACAAAATACAATGCCAGCATGTAAAATGCTATTTGATTTTGAATAAGAAGAATCCCATCTATGAATCTTTATATATATTTATTTTTTGCAATGAAATGTTATCAGCAAGTGGACATGAAATACACATGAATAAAAAGAAATTTTGAGAATTTGTCAGAAGGACTTTTTGTTGTTCTACATATTAGTGACTCATTTAAAACTTGTATCCCTTCTCTTTCTTAGGTCTAGCTTAAATATTAACTCTGCTTGCTCAGAAATCAAGCCTGTTTCAGCTAAGTAAACTAGAACATTTCATAACTGGGCACATATTATGTACATCTGCACAATAGATATAATTTGGCTGAAAAATTATTTTTTATGTTTTAGTGCTCATATTATTTTTTTATTGTTGTTGTTAACACTTTTTCCCATGAGTTTACCTGAAAGAGAGAGGTATAGTGAGCCTCACAGTGATGTCTAGATAATAAGGTTCTAAAATACTTTTACATCTTTAGCATGGTAAATTATAGAGTGAGGAACACAAAAAATGAAGAATTAATACTCTTGGATTAATGATAGGTGAGACAACCTGATGCCTGCCAGGATTTCTTTATGACTAACCTAAAAATACCCCAAAAAATCCAAACAAACAAAAAGCCTCTACCAAAACAAGCAAACACACACACACAAACACACACACACACACACACACACACACACACAGATGGCCTAGATAAAGTTTTGTATGTCCCTCTCTCTCTAAAAAGTAGTAAGTAGAAAAGTGTGCTGTAGAACATGCAAAAGAGTTTCTTTCAGTACAATATTAAAAGAAGACTAATGCTGAGATCCTTAAATTGTTCTTTCTAGAGCCAGATAAAAATCCAAAAGATTTGTGCCTTCATTTTATGTACTATTAAATGAAGTTTTGTACTTTTCCTCTGAACTCTTCAGGTCATTGGGAAAGATGGCTGGCTAAACCACAACTTGTTTACTACTTTTACAAATCTGTCTGTCCCTCCTCCACCCTGAGAGGAAAGGGAGCTGGGTGAAATAAAACATAACCTTTTTCTACACACTGCATAAAACCAAAATTAATCTGGGAAAAGTGTGGGAAGTGACACTTTACCTATGAGCCCTTAAACCCCAATGGTGTTTCACACAACAGTAATGATGTACTTTCTTCTTTGTCAGGACAACTCTGAAACTAAGTAAAAGGCTCTCTCCCCACCCCCCAAAATATATATATATATATCTTCTTTACCTTATGAAGAACACTTGGTAAGTAAAATCCATGATATAATAAACTTGTCTTTATTTAGCAATAAAGTTTGCCATGTAAAGCAATAATGCATTTGTGAGATCCAAAGCCCTGTTTCAGAAAGAGCTCTTAATGATGGATGTGTCCCTTGGTCCAACTCTATATTCTGTTTTTCAGCAAGTGTAATAGCTCTGACTCCACAGATATAAATGTTCTCAACTGATTAGATTAGTTAAATGCCAGCTCTCACTTTGGGATCTCAAGGCTGCAGTAGTTGCTATTAAGCTATTGATTAGAAAGTAGGGCTAAACTACCAAAGTTCACAAACACTGAGAGTCTCTCCTCTCCCAGTCTGTTTTTTAAACCTTGAGAAATTCAAGGTATGGGTCTCTTCCTACATCTACAACCATGACCATTGGTACTCCACATGAAGAAAATTCAATCAAATAAATTAGCTAGATGAGGGGTCCCACCTAATTGAGCAGAACCATTTATTTAACCCTGCTGCAACCTGGAGAACCATGCAGAACATGAAAGAAAAATTTCAAATGTGACCATAAACTTAACTGATATGTTTCTGACAGCTGTGGGTTTGGACTTAATTAGACAGGGAGAAGTAAACAGACATCAGTATTATTGGTTTGCTTTTAACATGATAGCACTATTCTCATACTTTATGCTTCTGCAATGTACCACTAAAAAATTGATCTTTCTAGTAAAAAATATAAATTGTGTCTCTCGTACTGTTTTGAAATGGTGACAAATTTTCTATTATCTTCATGTTCCAACATTGGTCACAACAAATGAGCCCTTTTCAGAGTTAAACATTTTTCTCCTCATTTGATTTCTGATCCAATGAAGATACTTAACATTCTTCACATATATTGAAAAGAAATAAAATATTAATTTTAACATTCTCAGTGGCATTTTTGTTTAATTTTAATGAGCTATCAAGCTATATGTACCTTTGACAGGAAAGAAGGTTGAAACATGCTTCATTCACATTTAGATTTGAAATGAGTGACCCTAATGATTGACTGAAAACAAAACCTCAACTGATAAAGAACAACTAATTATGTTACCACGGAAAGGCAAGGATCCTGAGACGTTTAAAATGTATCATTTTCTGAAAGCTGTTACCACAGATGACGATCATAGATATAAAAAAAAGCATATAATTAAGCTTAAACTACTACTTTTGGAAAAAGTTTGTTTACATCAAATATCTGAAAGTGGCTAGTGATACACTTCTCTGTAAAACACATAAAAATAGTTAATGTCAGATATAAACTTCTATACATTATTCTGCCGTCGTTTCTTAATTCTGACCTGGGGAGACCTCTAGGGGTGAGAGGTTGATTGTGTACTTGGTGTCCCCGCCGAGATCGCCGGCCGGGGAGCCAGCAGCCCTGGACGGCCTGAGACCGGCCCTTCTTCCCCGCTGAGGCTCCAGAACTGTACGCATCCTCCAACGCAGATTTTATCAACAACCCACCATGCTTGGTCTCTACTCGAAAAGTCATCCCACGCAAGGAAATATTACAGGTTCTGTACAATAGCGTAATGAAATGGTGGTGTAGTTATTATTTGTAATTGCAGTTTCTTTGAAAAGTATGACATTTGCCCATTTTTATGGTTTTAATTTATAGTGGATTTTTGAACACAATTCCATCACATTCCAGGACTCACAACACACTGAATACAATGCAATACATTGCACACTCGAAAAATTTTAAAAAAATTCTTTTCAGTTATGCAGTTTTTATGTCTTGAATCAGTGGACTAAAGAGAGCTCAAACTGTGTAAGTTTTCTAGTATCTGAGATCACTTTATGTTTCCCTGTGTCAGAAAATAAATTCAGGTAATCAATTATCTTTAGTTGGTTTTAGTCATTCTGCATTTAAATTTGAAAGACTGAGGAGGCATTTGCATTCTAAAGTTGTGCATTGATATGTGAGGGGTTTTTAAATCAGTGGGGTATCAAAATACCTTTTTAAATACATGTAGAACAACACTACAACTAATGATGTACCTTCCCCATGATGTACTCCTTCAACAGGGTAAATGCAGGTCAGTAGGGAGGACAGAGCAGGGAGCGAGCCCAGAGTCTCCCACATTCATCTCACTCCCCATTTAGAATATGATAATGAATCATGTGTCTAATACATATGCCAAAGTTCTCTCTTCATGTCCAGCGTTCTCTTCAGGGCAAGGAGGGAGTGAAGAATTAGTTTTATAAATTGAGGAAGGCCAACTCTGATCCTGGGTTAGGGACCTGCTGCTTCTTCAGCTGGTATATATCTACCAGTCTATAGAGAATGAATTTATCACAACATTGTTTCAAATGCTTAAATTAAAACTAAAAAAATCTGTGAGGGAGGCAGAATTCAGAATCAACATATGTATATGTCTCTGTATATATATAGCACATAAAACATACTACGTTTATGACATGCCATCATTTTAAACCTTCTGCTATTCTGCATTCAGATTAAAGTTGCTTAAAGATTAGCTTTCAATACAGAAAAATCAGGCAGCTGCTAGGAGAATTACTATTTCTCTTTCTGCTTTGTCGATATCATGGTGTTGGAATACAAAAAAAAAAGAAAATAAAAACAGATTCCCACTGATGCCCTCACATAGTGTGGGTGAGGAAGGGCAGGGAAATGTAAGACACAAATCTGTCCCTTCTCTGTACAATCAAGAGAGAAAGCCTGCTCTGCAGGATCCCCCCAATAGATCTTGATCTTAGTTCTGTATCTTTTCCCTACATTTTTCACTGTCTTTTCTGCCTCAGCTAGGAACCAGCCCTCATATTTGGGACCAAAAACCATTGCATTCTGTCTATGCTTCTGAGAGGCTTTGGGTCAGGCCCACTGAACCATCTCTGCTTTGAAAACAGGCAAACAACGCCCTGAAAGCACATAAACAAGATGACTTTTGTTTCTATATTCCACCACTTTGATTATATCTCTTTCTGCAGACTGCACACAGTGTTCTAGAGCCCATTATGACTGATAAACAATGCCTAGACAGTTCTTCCCCCAAGAGCCATTATCCAACATATTCATTGGGTAGACTAATATGAAGGTCTTTAACTGGCCCCACCAGTGCCCGTGTATCTACAAGATTCCCACCCATTTGGCCATTGAAGTTATATAGCCTGACCAAGTGGGTGATTTCACCAGCAAAGGCATGCCTCTAAAAGGATAAACTGTATCAATATCAGAATTTTTCAAATTTCATGTTTCTTTGGGATTAAAGTAATAAAAACAACATGCTTATGTCTGAAATAGCTAGGCTTGTGACTCCTGAAACTACTTCATTGTATACAACTTAAGATATTGATCCTTATTCTACTATTGTCTTCCATCTCATGTGCCACTCTAGACAGCTCACTTTGCCTTTCAATACCTCCTTTCTTCCAAACTCACATTTCAACTCTTCACACACTGGTGTTTCTTGATCCACTTATGTAGTGCCAGAAGCCTCAAAATCTTAAACATATTTTAGTAGAATATAAGGTCATACAAAATCTTCTCCAGAAGAGCCAACTTCCACGAAAACACAAGATGACTAGATCATAAAATATCTTTTTCTGTTAGCTGAAGAAAAAAGGTAAAGGTGTTGGGTTTTCAGGTTGAATACTTAACAAATATTCTCTACAAATACTAAATTTGCATTGCCTGACATGCCAGATCCATTCCAGGCCATGAGTAACTCCAGCAGATTTTCTGTGCACCTGTATCCAATCCCACTTATAAGAAGCCTGGTGCTGCTATTGGCAGCTGACTTAAGATTCAAGATAAAATAATAAATTCCATGAAAGCTTCTCTGACAGGCATAGTATCCATGATGGGCTTGATTACAGTTCACTGTATATTTTGTTTTAAAAGGTGCTTGTCATCTGTGAGGTGGACAATGAAAACTGCATAGCTAAATGAATCAAAGATGGAGCTGTCCCTGGACACCACTGAGAAGGACCAGCTGGGGGAAAACTTCTGGATAGCAGGAGAAGGATCTTATGGACAAAGAGAGATGTAAAGTACCACTAAGACAGTGACAATATGGTGAGACTATAATAACATAACCAAATGTATGGCACAGAATTAAAAAAAGAAAGAGAAAGTAATTGGGAAGTTATCCTAGAAAAGTGTAAGAATTTGGGCTTGTGGATTTTTTTTTTGTCAGACCTTTTAATATCTTAGCCAGCAAATCTGACTTCTTGCCATTTCAAAAGTTTCTTTGTTCCTGTGCTGTAATAAGATTGTTTTGTAGTAATTGGAAAGTCATTAGTGATTTTTGGTAATATCACTTCAAGGAAAAGTTGCAGACAGTTCCACTTCAAGGATCTGGCCAGAGTGGGGTTATGTCACAAATGGTTAGTAAAAAAGTCAATGTCTCAGTGTGTCATGGCTGTGTTGAAACTGCTGCTCAGAAGTGAGAAGTGTCTCTCTGTTACTTCTACAGCTTCTATATCACCACCTGAGCAGTTCACTATCTTTAACATATTATCTACAACTTTCTGAAGCAAGGTAGAGCATACTTCTACAACTAGTAAAATGAGAAATACAAATCATGCGTAATCTTTAGTATGTAAACCAGCAAATTCTACCACATAACAGGTTGCTTTTGCTAAGCCTGAGTTGTCTCCTAAGTAGAAATCAACAAACCAGCTTTTCTTGATTATGCTGATGAGTCGGGACAAGGGGAAGGAAGTAATTAGTATCCCCAAATCAGCAAATGTGATTGCAGAATAGATGTATCCTTCCTAAAATTGTTCCTGCAGTATATAACACAGATGATCTAACTACACTGTGTTTTCCTTCCTTTCTAAAAGTGTAATCCCATGCCTACTCAAGTCTGTATCTTCCTATTACCTAGATCATGACTTAGTCTGCTGTTAGGAGGCTTGCTAGATTCTGATTAATATTCAGAAAAAGCTCCCATATATTTCCCCCCTTCAAAGACAATTGTAAAGTAATGGACAAGCACTATGGGCAGTCATCTGTTAGGAAAGTCCAACGCTTTCTTTTTTTAATTTTTTTAAAAATTTTAGTACAAATCCAGTGTTAATAGTTTCCTCAGGCAATGTATCCAATGATATTATTAATTGTGCTTTCAGACTAAACACCTATTATCAGACATTACAAGGGCTAAACAACAAATTTTGTCACAGAAATAGTTTAATATTCCAGTAAATTTAAAAGTAATTTCCATATTTAAAAATACTGAGTATGCCTGCGCAGAAGAGAAAATAGAAAATTTCTGTGTGCCTTTCTCCCCATGTCATTCTCATAATATAAGAGTAGGACATCAGTCTTGAGTTCATTTATGTCAAAATATGCACAGATGTAGAATTTTCAGGTGGTTTATATTACCTGATGTTTAGGTAATAAACCTAAAGTTTGTTAGGTCACACTACAACAAAGGACATAGAATAAAGACTTTGAAGGGCCTATTCTATGAGGACTTTAGATCACCTTATTTATTAATGCTTCATGTTTGAAATTCCATTCAGGAGTTTCTTTATATAAGTATATATTTTATTTTAATTGTATAAAATTTATTTAACAGGAGAGGTTGTGCAAATTCCCAAAACAAGAGAGAAGCTGTGTTTAAATCATGGGTTGCCAGCAGCAAAAGTCACTACAAAGATTAATGAAAACAAGATGTTATCCTAGAAGATGCTGTAGTCATTCAGAATCTCTTCAGAGAGTGAAGATCTCAATATGGCTCCATGGTAATTGCAGGCAAATGTCAACTTGGCATATTTAGCTGCAGTTAAACATCATCAGGGAAAAAAACCCCACAGCTCTGTATTAGGTTTTGGCAGAACATCCATTATAGCTAATTGTCATACATTTCAGGAATCTCATTTTACAGTGAAGTGGCAGAGAGATTGCTTGTTTTTTGTGTTTTCTCAAATTTCTAGAATTTATGCTTAACAGCTTTTACCTAGGCAGGGGGAATCAGGTGAATTGATTTGCTTGTCAGATACATGTTTTATTAACCACTCCGAGTGGTAGGAGACCTCCAATTAATCCTCTGAGAGCAGGAAGGGTTGCCCAGTTGAGATGTATAGTAAACCAATGTGCTCCTCCTAACAGGAAATTATTATAGCCATCAAAGAGGCCAACTTAAAAAAAAAAAATAAATAATGAAAATGTCCTCCCTCAGCATTAAGCATGCTTGGCAGAGACATCAATCTGAGACCCTCCCTAGGAGTTCATAAGAAAGACACATATATACACAAGAGAGGTCTTTAATTTCACAAAGATTTCAAGATAGGGGTGAGCTCACAAATTTTCATGTCTTGAATTTCTTTTTGGAAGTGCCTTTTTGAAAGGAAATTTGTCTATATTCGCATATTCACATACAGTAAAACAGGAGGCATCTTTTATTTTCAAATTTAATGCAATAAGAACATGAATTATGCTTTTCAATTGTTTCAGTTTCTGGTTTGACTGCACCACAGACAGCGGGAGCCCTAACATGAGAATAAGTTTCTCATATTGGTGCTGGCCTTTGAGGACTGGCTTCTGATGCTATTGAATGTGCTGACTAACAGGTCTCAGATGAGGTTGCTCCAAAATGTCATGACAAGCAATGCTGAGCAACAGCCATGACACATGGCCTCCATGTTCCTCACTAGTTGGGATCTAGTGATTAGGACACAATTCTAGCCGGGCCAGAAAATAACACATTTTAAGGCCTGGGCATTAACTCCAAGAATGAAAACATCAGAAGCCACACAAGAATTGAAGTGAAGCAAAGAGAAGAGAAACTACTTCTCACTCTTCTTCCACATAAGAGCTTTAAAATGAACCGAGTAACGAACAGAGCGATGCTTGCTCCCACTCTCCTAAAGTATCCAACAGGGAAATAGTAGCTCGGGTTGGATTCCGAGATGAAACGGTCTGATCCCACACCCTTTGTGGCCTAAGCTAGTCCTCCATTATACTGCCAGCAGCTAACCAGCAGTTGTGGCCTTACGTACTTCGACTGCACTGAAATGTTAAGGCATGTTGAGAAACGCGATGTAAAGCAACGGTTTTGGGGGCATGTGAGTTAACACCTACTGAGATAAATGGGCTTGTTCTCATTTCTCAGAGCTTTGATGTCAGTCTGCAGGTATAAGGAGGGATCACTTCACTTGCTTTGAGGAAAAGACTGCCTTCTGCCTCACCCCTGAAAACTAATTGTAAAGAGAAAGAGATATTGATTGCCTCAGACAATTCTGAGGACACCAGGCAGCTCTTGTTAAACCTTTACTGGTGAGAATTGATGACAAAATTAAAAATTATTAGCATTCTGAAACCAAATGGACTTAACTTGACCATCAGCCACTGAAACCATGTCAACTACAGCAAGATTTATTACATATCATCATAACATCTAAAATATCTCTTTTTAATATTAGCTATTTACTTTTAGAATGAGGAGTCTTGTCTTTATTATTGTTAGGCAGAACGTGTTCTGTTGTCAAAATTTTGCCATATATGCTCTGAACCATCAAATTTTAAATGTTTCATAAGCACAGTCATTAATATATTAGAGCAAGTTAAAAGATGGATAGTAAAAAACTGCAAAGATTGCAAGGAGAGGAATAAAATTAATATTTCCAGTGCCTCAGCTACTCATTTTCAAGTGTTTGATGAAAGCAAAAAATGTACAATCTGATTTTCACCCATCCTTCCTGCTACATTTACTACATCTGCTGAAATCATGGGGACAAAGACAAGACAGAAACAAATTTTAAAAATTACAGGAGAACTAATGTGGTAATTTTGTTATTTATAAGTATGTGACATAGTGAACTCCTGTCAATAACGCACAGCTATTGAATATAGTCCAAAAATATTGTCACCATTGAAATCAACTGAAATAAGCTCAACAAGGCTGGTCAGAGCAAATGTGTTACAAATATATTATCTACAGCTGTCATAAACTCCATGGATGCTACCTGATCTCCTTTTAATATGCGAGCCTTTCCAAACAACTTTATGAACAAGGGAGTTCTTCTCTGAACATTTTATCTGCACACACATATAAACGTATACATACATATATATTTAAGAAATAGTAATAAGGAAATATATATATAAATATATGTGTGTGTATATATATATATAGATATATATTTCAAAATAGATTGGTGTTAAAACACCTAGGGGCTTCAGTCATTAGATATTACTCTGCTTCCCAGCTAGAGAGCTAAGGTAGCCCTGAATAATTTCCTAATGAGTAGAAGTCTCTTTAAAAAATACTGTTGCAATTCAAACAGCATAAACTAAAGCTCTCTTTTTCCACTTAAGAGAGTAACAGACCTTAAACCATGGCCTCTGCCAGGTAATTTAGCACAGTACCAGTTATATTAATATTTCTGTTCTATTTGTCTAAATCTTCTATGCACTGAAATAATTCATGCTGCCATTGTACCAGTTTTTTCCAAACAATAATTACAGAAACTGACACAAAATACTTGATTTGTAGGTGGGCTTATTCTTTAAATGGATCTGGTTAATGGAAAAGACTCTTGATTCATGAGTGTAGTTTAATGCAAAACAATTTTATGCCATGGTAAATTACCATCAAAACATAAAAAATAAATGAAGCCAAGTTGTGCCTGAAATTAATCAAAACTATCTTGAAGGGTTCTTGATTTGCAATCTAAAATACAAATTGACAGAAATAAAATCTTAATATAAAACACAAAGCTAGAGTCATCTCAATATTTGATGGGTAAGTACCTATAGAATGTATTTTATAGGAAATTAAAGCTGCAGATAAAAAACTAAGGGTACTTAAATATTTTATAAGAGCTCTTTGGTGGTAATTGTTCCCTTTCACAGACACCAAATTTGATTTCTTGTACCGTACTTGAAAAACAGTTTGCAGCTATCAGAAGTGCCCATCAGTTTACACCACTAGTGGTCCCATTGCATTTGCCTCCTGCAGAACTGGAAGGTTCAGTTTTTTCTTTGTTTCATTTTCACAGCAGAAATTTCAATCACAGCTGGAAGGTCCACACTTTGAAGCAATATTAAGTATCACTACCTCTTGTCTCAGACAATAAGAGACATCCTAATGAATGCTGTGGAAATATTGATATCTGAACTGCTAAAATATTTGTCTAAATTTTCTCCAAATTTATTCTGTAAAGGAAATCAGTATTATACTAGAATATTTCTGTCATATCATTTTATGGATTGTCTGAGAACTGTAATTTCCAGACAACTTCCCTATACATGGAAATTTTCAGACTTAAGCCCATCAGTATGTGTACCTCCAGAGACAGTGGAACCTGGTGAAAAATCCTCAAGTTACATCTAAGTATGGGGATCAGGAGCTGGAGATACCAGATCAGGTGGAGGTCTGGACACCCTTTCCACCTCCTCAGTGTCTTTCTTTCTAAAAAAGAGAAACCCTAGTGAAACAGCTGGGCAAGAGCAGAGTAATATTTCAGCAAGCTTCAAGCCTGAATAACCAGGGAGGTGCTGGTTCCTGAGGGGAGGGTGGTGCCCAACTGAAGGCAGGACTAGGGCAGGGAGACCCAGTGTGAGGTCAGGGCTCTACAGCCCAAACCAGGCTGGAGAAGCCAGGACCCCCAGCTGCAGCAGGAGCTCCAACAGCTGGCTCTCCAACTTGAGAGGCTGGAGGCAAGGCAATTCAAGGAGTTTCCCTGAGTCAGGGCAGTTGGCTGATCCCTTTAACTTCAGGAAAATCCAACAGGACAATTTTCCAAAATGCTTTATTAATACAAATTTTCCTTGGAAGCAATATTTTTATTTATCTTTAAATAAATATCTATATTCCATTCTAAACTGGAACTGTAATTTTTCAAATAACAGTGTTTTCCTTGAAATGTGCAACAACTTTCATTCAGTTCAACTCACAGCTAAAACCATGTCCATCTAACTATAGTTTGTACGTAGAAAAATCAGGGTTTGACCATCTTAGAAAAGTATTTTTAGTCTTTTATTTGTCTTTTTTTCCCAGCAGAGTCCACTTCTGCAAGGGCAATTATTGAGTTTTGTGGATCACTCAGATACAACCATGATCAATATGATAACAAAGACCATAAGAAAATTAATTCATCCTGATATCAGAACAGGATTTACAGGAAATAAAGCACTTGGCCCCATTTTAAACTGTGGTGATAAGATTCTTACAGCTTCCTTCCAAGTGAGTAGCAGGGAAATTTTGTGCAATGAATGAGGAAGGAATTCTGCCAGAGGGAAAAAGAGGTATGATCATATGGTCAGTCAAAGTCGTAATTCAAGCAGAATCCAAAGGACAATTCCATGCATCCCTTGAGTCTCTTTCATCACATAGTTACTGCTTTTCAAACTTCACATTTCATGAAGCTTAATCATAAGAGAATGAGACCCCCTGGTTTAGACCCATCTCTACATCACTCCGGTTAGCCTGACTTGAAACCTCCATTTTAAATACTGATGGTCTATATTCCCACTGAGCAAAAGTTCAGATCTGTACTTAAGCTCTACAAATGTTGACTTCTGTTTCATGTGTATAAACAGATAAATAGCTTTTCTCTTTTCTTTCCTGGATAACTTGAGCATGGAAACCAGTTTCAATGTGGTATCCAGCTAATATCTACTCTGCTAAGGAAGATTTTGCAATGAATTTTACATTTTGTAAACAGGCACAAACTGAGTGTAATGGAGTTCAAAGAGTCATATGAAATCAAATCCTGACCGAGGAACTAAGTGTAAAAGATCAGTCCATTATAGATTTATCACTGTCCTTGTTCTTGTTTTCAGAAAAGGCATACTTAATTTTTCCCCTAATTTATTAGTAAAGTAAAAATTATGTCTATCCATTTAGTGATTAATCATTTAGTGATAGCTCAAGAGTAAATCTAAAATTGTCTGTAACCTGGAGGGAGAAGGAAGATCTCTAGGCCATGATCCTAATTGATTTTTACTACAGTCTCTTTCACCTTCTGCCATAAAATTGGCTTTCAAGTAACTACTGGCACATCCAGAAAGATTAAAGTGCTTCACTGAAAAGGAAATTTCATCTTCAGATGCTTCACTTATGGTCACTTACGGTATAAACAACCACATTAGTAGTTATGCATGACATCAAAGGACCCACCACCTCTGAAGAGAGATCCTTAAAGCCAGTAAATACTTTTAACGAATCACTTATGCAGTACTGTAATTTCAAAGGACTTTACAGGTGCTTCTAACAAATGAGCACATGTGTATGTGCAATCTTCTGGCTAGCTTAAAGCAAACTGTATACCTGACCTTTACTTCAAAGGAAAGTTAAAGGGCTGCACAGAGACTCTGCTCCCAGAAGATTTAAGCAGGATACCAGCAGCAGTCTTCCAGTTGCTAATTCCATTCAGTGAAGAGCCTCCATTCTTTTGTGTTAATATTTTGAAACGTTAACTATGGATTACAAACATGAAAGTTAAAATCGTGTTTCATCCTGATAAAGCCATTGGATTTACCACTACTTGGACTGAGGTTCACCAGCTGTTGAGGGTGCCACAGAGGCAGCTCGGAGCTCTCTGCAGCTGCTGCTGGGGCGTCTGGGTGCTGCAGCTGCCACCCTGCCAGGCTGGGCTGCAGCAAGCTCTTGGTGGGAGTGACTAGTCCAAAGCTAACTGACAGATACTTGTACATTTAAAATTTGAAGGCATAGGTCTGTATGTTTATATGTATGAATACTTTCAGTGTGGCTGTCTGGATGCTTTAGCTGGATATCACTGGATAACAATCTTCAGGAACTCTTGGGTGGAGCTACTGGAAGTCTAGACAGTAAAAGTAGGGATAGGGAAAGGGGAGGAAGTAGTATATCTCTTTAAGTACAGATGCAGTTGAAAGAAACACCACACCAGCTCTTTGTTGGTTGTTTTCAATATCAGAAAGGCTGGGAAACAGAAAGTAAAAACTTAAATATTAGACAAGATGGATGTATATTTACCACAGAACTACACAGTATGATCAATATTTAAAAGGTTAATAATTGAAAGATGAAATATGTTACTTTTAGACAACCACAGGTAAAAGAACCAATTGAGAAAAACACTTAGCAGTTTGTGCTTATGTTACACTTTGCTATATTTACTGGTTGGCAATGTAACAACTCTTTTTGGTGCAGCAAAAAAAATAAGTAGAAAGCAGATCGCTCAATAGTGGAAGCACAAAGTCTTCACATTTTGCCCCAACCATTAAGAAATTAAAGAGAGAGATTATTCTGTTTTCAGCCAATATTTACAACTGCAATCTGTCCTTATACCATACATATAGGCACATACACACACAATTAGGTAAAAGAGAATTTCATAAAGCATTGATACTAAAATTCAATATATTCCTGTAACCAGTGGTAAAAACTAGTACTGGAAAATCTTCATTGTCTCCATCAGTTGTAAAACACTGCATCAACAGATATTTAGTGAAGGGAGTTAAATCAGGAAAAACAGCTTTTCTGAAAAAGTGTCTGGGCATGGCAAGTAGCCATGAAAATGTCTTCTTGCAAGTGAAATGTGGCATTCATGCACAGTGATAGTCAGTGCTAACTTTTCATTCATTTTTCCATCAAAAAAATGAACACTGAAACTGCTCAGTCAGCGGACAGCATCTGAAGTATTCAGACATGTCTGTCAATCACATATCACCAGTTTAAGAAATAGAGCAAAAAGGCAAACACTTTGCTAACATGCACTTGAGCATACAAATTACTCAGGGGATGCCTAATTATGATGCTTACAGAAATCATTTTACAATGATTCTTTATATCAAAATGGAGGTTAAGTTAATAGACTAAATTCTCACTGTTGCAGAACAATGCAATTTAAAAGCTCCAGAACTTTGCCAAAGAAAAGTCACCTTTCCAAATTCAATCTGTGCTAAAAGACATCCCATAGAAGAAAGACTGTAGACTACTGAAGACAATAGGTCAGCCAGTTCAATACAACAGGCCAGATTTTACCTCCAGTTTCACCCTATTTGAGTTACACCTGAAATTAATTTACTCTGTTGTCTATGTAGGACAGCACTGCAATGAGTGCATCAACCTTTTAAACCTAAAGTGTCACTTTCATGCCATACTGGCTCCCTAGCTCTGTGGATTGCTTAAATAAAGAGTGATGGGTTAACTTTACTAGTGGTTGTTTTAATCAACAGACATGTGAGAAAGAAGTTGTTGCACAGGATTAACTTACTCTCTTAACATCAACAGTGATGCTAGAAGATTTGTTTGCATATATTTGGACCTGTGTGTATAAACACATAACATAATGTGGTGGTACCTTGGTAGGTCTTCTGTCTGGTTACAGCAACACAGTGTTAAAAATAATGTTAAAGACTGCTTAAAACACAGTGTCAAATATGAAAAGAAGTATTGGTGTCTTTCCTCTTTCAACAGATGGATTCAGAAATTAACCTTTTGAGCTCCATAGGCTGTCTTCAGAAAAAGTATAGGATGCTTTGTAATGAAATTGAAGCTATTCTTCCACAATATATCAACATTTCCTACGATGTTGGTATTAAGTAACACAGTTCCATGCTTTACTGTATAGTTTCTCTCATGACTCTTACTACCATCTACAATAAGCTCAAATATACATATATATATATGTATGTATGTATGTATGTATGTATGTATGTAAAATATAAATTTTGCCCAGCAGAAAGATATTATTATATGGGTTCCATGGTGGTCATGACCACTAGGAACTATCAAACGGTCAAAATGTGCAATGATATCAGAACTATCAAAAGGTTAAAACCTGAAATGGTATCTACCAAACCAAGGCAAAACTGTCTCTCTGCTGTCTGTTCAAATGGGAAGACATACAGCCTGGATCTATAGAGAAAAGGTTTGGGTATATTTTATGGGTTTTTTTAACCTCGGGGATACAAGTGGGTTTCCTGACACTAAGATCTAGAGGATGCTTCAAGAGAACTCTAAGATTGTTTTATGATGATTTCAAGAGAAAAAGAAGCTGTTTATTTCTAAACTATATATTAGTTTTTCCTTGGTCTAGTCAAAATCAGTGCTGAAAATAAGTCTCTCAAAGTGGCACTGACACACTCTATCCAAATTAAACTCTATAATCTAGAAAAATTATTAAAGTATGCTTAGACTTCAGTGGAGAAGCAAGAAGGTTTTAGCATGTGCTTATGCAAGTAGAGCAAGTAGAGCAAGTGTGCTTATGCTCTAAGGAAATTACAAGTGAAGACACTCAAACAAATTTGTTGTTTCCTGATCCAAGAAAATTACTGTAATGCCATCACTCCTCATTTAATCCTCTCCCTAATGTTCTGTAGTCATAGTCATCCTGTCAAGTCTAATGTGTTGATTACAAGCAATACCCAATAAGAAATTATTTAAGTTTTAATGTCTACTCCAAAATTAAGAGACAAACGTCTGGCTGCATTAGCAAGGATGTAGTTATAAACCAAAACATAGTAAATTTACTTTTTTAAATCAAAGTATCATCTAAGAGCAAATTTAAAGACAGATATTATAAAAAATATTTTTGAAGAGACGATTATCAATGTGTCTTCAGTAGAAACTAAGGGTGAAGGAGTTCAGAGGGGGCCTACTTTACACAGTGGCTGAGTTTCAACAAGCATTGTTCCATTTAAGTTCCTTTCCAAAAAGATAGGGTTTCAGCTGCATCTGGTGAACACTTCTTAAAAATGTATACTTAAATATCTACTTATTGCAATAAAAAATTGCATTCAATAACAACTTAATACATTTTAAGTACAAGTAAAAAACCTTATAAACAATATTCACTTTAGTGGTTTTTAGACCACAAAGAGGTCAAATTTGATGGTGCTGCTGTAAGAGGACTGCACTGATGTACTCCATAGCACTGTCCACTGGCTCTAAAGTTTTGAAATCATGATTATTGTGCTTCTGAACTGATGTATTTTCCACAGACCCTTTGAGCTTTCCCACACTTTACATTGAAATCTGTGTTCTAAACATATTCATGATGTTCTCTCCAAATACACGAGGGATGTGAACGTCAAGGGTCCCTATGTCACCTGTAAATCTGTAGGTTTTGTTAGCCACAGGCTACAATGGTGCTCATCAGCCTTGGGTTGAGAACCCCACAGAGCCACTGTGTCCCAGAACAGCCTTATCTGCTATTAATGGCCTCAATTTTTTGTTCTCGGAGACATGGGTTGGCTCAGCAATTATAAGTGCTTGCCTATAGTTCTCTTTACAAATAAAAACGATCAGATTAACTCCTACCACATCTTTCACATACGTGATACTTTTTTTTTTTTTGGCAGCTTAGCATAACTAATAAGAATGTTTTATAGTATAATGACAGAAAGCTCTATTTGCACGATCTGAGGAACAATCCCCTGCCTTAATATCCCATTAACATTTTTGGTTTATGACCTGTCAGTCAGCCAGCCTTTAATCCACTGATTATGTGCCAGGTTGATTTGGAATCAATCAGCTTCCTTAAGCAAAATACACTGTAGCACAAGGTCAATTACTCATACATGTGTAAGACTAATACATCAATATTACTTTTGTCAAGCAGAATAATCACCTAAAAAACCAATATCAAGGTAGTTTGACAGACAATATTTTTCATATGGTTGGTATTCATAACAACTACCTCTTTAGTGTGTAATTTAGCATCCAACATTATTATTTTGTTGTTTCTTCTTTTGTGTTTCTTTTGTGTTGTATGTACCTAAATTATGAGATTATCTTTATGAAATACTGGTTATCACCTTACTGAATATTACTAGAGCCTGCATAATAAAGCACAACTATCCTAAGTGTTGGCTACTAAATACCCTTTGGAAGTAATTTTAAAATTTGAAGTGTTTCCTATGACTACATAGTCTTTTTTTAAATCCAAACAAAGAGCAAATATTTTTTCAGAATTTTCCACCTCTTACCATGATTACTACAGTTTTCACAGCTTTTGTATAATGGTCAACACTGTTTTTTAAAGCTGTTTTCATACCAATAACGTAGGCTAATAAAAACTCATCCATGCTAAAAGTGTTAATAGGAAAGGGAACGTTTATTTTAGATATTCACATAAAATTTCTGCTGTATAGATGATTGAAAGTTACTAGATTTCCAGTGATGACAATCTCACTCAAATGTCATGCATCTACCGCGTCTCCTCCAGTAACTCCACAAGTAATTCTAGTATAATAAAACGAGTCACTTCTCCTCTGACCCCAAAACACAGTTAAGATATTAAAAAAATAATCTTTCCCTAGGTTTGAAACAAAATGCATTCTGTTCTTGAAAAAAAAAGAAAAAAAAAACTTGATGGAACTTATTAGTCTCTGAAATATGAGGTACACCTTTATGCAATACTCGGAGATCAATCAACCAGATATTTCACATTATGGGGAAATTTTTGAATGAGCAGACATCCAAATATTGCAGTTAACTTGTGTGAAGAAAGGCAGGGAAGGGTGCTCACATTGTGTTATTTTAGTGTTATTTGAGCTTTCAGAACTCAGTGATGGATCACTGAAAAATAAATGCCAAAGATATTTTTATTTCTCATCCAGTTTCTCCAGTCCTGAAATGTGCTTAGATTGGAAGTCTTTTGGGGTATGAATCATATTTTCAGTCTTGTGTGTGCTTAGAGTCGTTGTGCATAGGAAGCACAATTATTAGTAATGCTCAATATTCTGAATATTCAAGTAAATTAATTTATCAATAGCCACTAGTTTACTTTGCAAGGGTTTTGTTTTTTTTTTTAAGATGCCAGATATCAGTAAGTACCCTTAAAACTATTCAGTTCATAATCCTTAAAATACAAAATAATTTTTCTCCATCACTAGTATTATGATATTAATAGTGCATTAATTTCTAAAAAGATTAAGATGAGACAAAGTAACCCTTATTTACAGGAATATTGCCAAAGAGTTTTACAAGAGAGTATGGAGCACTACACTTGTGTCCTGTGTCAGTCAGGTCTGCCACAATAAGACAAGGTTTATAGACTAATCACCAGAATGATCTTTCTCTTATTTTTTACTGCAAAGTTTGTTGCTGTGGTTCAATTATCAACTTTTGAAGGAGCACTTGCAGGCAGCATCCTTTGGAGTACTTTTAAAGATGTCACTTATTGGCATGAAAAAAACAGTTTAATACCTTTGAATCCTTTAATTTACTGTCTAATTCCATAGTCCAAGTAGATGCTGTTGCTGAGCAACAACATACCTTAAGCAGCAGAAAGATATTGTAAGATCTGATTTCCTGCAAACCTCTAATTGAAATAATCTAAGATGCTTATTGCAAGCCTTATTTTTAATAGTTTTTTGGGATGATTTTTTTTTTGTTTTTTGGTGGGGTTTTCTGTGGGGTTTTTTTTGCAGACACTAGGCGTAATGCCTGCTATAAAACTAAACCTAAATTTGCATACACAATAGTGCAATAAAGTCTGGACCTGTTAGCCCATAGTGATTTTTTACGGATAATATTTTCAGCATTAACAATTTTAACTGCAGAGTAGAAATTACACAGTACCAAACAATGTCTCAAAATATTCACAGAGCAGGTGTAATGAGGTCCATGTACAGGAAAAAATATCAGTGGTTCCTTTTTTTTGTTCCAAGAAATACAGCAGTGCTTTAGTAGACAAGTGAACTTCCTTAGAATAAAATTGCCTTTAAAAATTAAACGGGGAAGAACAATGAAAAGAGAAATATATGGAATAATAATATCCTCCTGATCACTGTTCTTCCTTTGTAATGATATGAGCGAGGTTAATGATAAGAAGCCAAGTGACAAGGTTAATAAAAGAAATCATATTGAAAAACTTAAAGGAAAGACTCTCACCCTTAGCAAAATTTGTTTAAAATGTTATTGCTCAACATAGTGAATATCGTAAGTTAAACAAAAAAAAAAAAAAAAAAAAAAAAAAAAAGTAAAAGTCAAGCAAACAAAAAGCCCCATGACAAGCAACCGAAAACTACCAACCAAACAAGCTCTCTGCAACTTTATTCATAAGCTGAAATAAAGCCACTGAGGTCCTTGTCCTGGTCCCATAATTCATCAAAGAACAGACTAGCAAGAGCTGCCCTCTTCCACACCACATTGCAGCAAATAGTGAATGTATGCAATTTAGAGGAGTATAAATGTTTCAAAGCATATACTAAACCAAACAAAGAAAACCCTTCCGCCGCCCTCAAAAGAAAACCCAAAACCCAGAAAAAAACCCAAAACCAAACAAAAAAACCCAAAATCAAATGAAAAAGTCAAAAGATTTTCCGTAATACTCAATACCTAAGTTTGCATTGTAAAAATCTTTTCCTTTTGGTCTGCGTCAATGGTTGAGAAATACCAGAACACTTGGAGCAATAAATTTTGTCAGAATAGCAAGCCTAAGGATCCAATCTCTCTCTATTTATCAGATGATATAAACATGTAAGAATAACAAAAAAATAATAAAAAAATACAGGACTGGTAGCTTAATATAATAGTTTCCTGATTTTTCGCTCAAAAATTAATTAATTCTTCCCATACATCATCAGTGAATTGATAAATGTAAGAAAATAATTATGTATAATCTTGTGTAATGCAAGTATATCAATAACTATCCTTAAAAACTGATTCTATAATTTAAATAATTTTTATAAAAACATACCATCTAGACTTTTGTACTGAAAGCACTGCTATTTCAAAGCCACTTGGCATGCTTTTATTATGTAAATTAAATGAGATTGATAATTGTAAACAACATGAAATGCCAGATTACAACCTCTATATTGTTTTGTATTATACTGAAATAATATAATACTGCATTTTGTAGTCCTGTGTATTACCCCAAGAAACATGCCAGCCATTCATTACATTACAGATTGCAGTATTGGGGGAGAGACCATAGAGCTTTACTAAGGACAAGATTTAGTGTAATTTACCTATCAAACTCATCTTTATATCACAATCTAAATCTCTTATTGGAACACTTGATGATTCCACAATCAAAAGCTTAGTAGTCCCATGATCCCCCTCCCAGTTTTAATCATAATTGACATGGTGTGGTACAAGCTGCCTTAGACAGTTTGCCAGACAGGGAAGCACAAAACTGGGGGTAGGAAGATGAAGAGAGGTGGACTCTGCCTGTCAGGAAATAATCCCCACTTGAAGTAGTGTATCACTGATGATGCTGTGTTGGACAAACAGAAATGTTATGGAACAGAGATAGTACACATATAGTCTCTCATCTGCACATCTCTCCTCACCTAAAGATACTAGTGTCTTGTGTTTTCATATGTTTTTGCAACTATCAACTTAGATGTGCAAATGAAAGATGTACAAATGCTCATGCATGTAAAGCTCATGCTCTTCTCTTCTTATCGTAACACCTTCCATGCCAAAATGAGTGACATAATCTGACATAAACAGAAAAGATATACCAGGCAGATACAGGGAAACAAAGGCTAGAAAAAAGTTCTTATTATAGCGCAGCATGCTTCTGGATTCATCTGGGATTGTTTGGATTTCTATTACCTTAGAAAGTCCTGTGTATTGTCACCCGTGGTTGCTGCTACAGGGAACAATATCCCAAATCATATCAGAAATGTAAAAGAATCCCACTGAACATCAGCTCTGTATTTCTGCCTGTGGGTTGCTTCAATTAAGTTAATTACTTTACACCTAACCTATAATCAGATGTTAGGATTTGTCCTTTGAAAGAGAATTTATCAGGAGGAAGTGCACACCCCTTAGAGCAGATTGCAAAGGCAGGGTATGACAGATAAGAGGGTAAGCATGAGTCATTTTTTTTTCTTCTCTTCTTATCCCTTCATTTTTGGCACTGTATTAAATCCTGCGGGCAATCCCTCTGTAACATTTTCCAAATCCACTTATTCTCTTCTCTTCTCTTCCCAAACAAAAGGAGGAACTTTTGACCTTGACCAAGATTTCCAAAAACATGCCTTTGAATATAAAACCAGTCAATTTTACCTGGTGGGTCACTTTGTCCATGTAGGCAGCTTGAAGATATCAAATCCCTTTTGTATAGTTTACCAAGATCAGACTGACAAGGTATCACTTCTAATGTTGAGTTTCTGTATTTTCTACCTTGGAAAAAATCCAGATCCAGCTTCCACTCACAGGAAAACTGTGAGATGAAAGTGTGCCTCACAGAAACAAAAAATTATATATATATATATGTGTGTGTGTGTGTGTGTGT
>VZSE01015197.1:2068917-2131760 GCA_013398275.1 Promerops cafer
AAAATATATATATATATATATATATGTGTGTGTGTGTGTGTGTATACAGAATGCATGCATGTGTATGTTTATCTATCTATATTTATATATATATAAGCATTCAAAACAGACTGTAGCACTCTTCCACAATAAATACAATGTTTTCACACCAGTATTGTTTTTATCCAGTATGGATAAAACATTCAGCAGCAGGTGACATGAGCTCAGGTAAAGCAAAACTGGATTGAGTTTATTCCTGTTACTGGAGTAAACTTCTCCTTCGTCCTGCCAGGTCCCTCTGTGTTGTAGTCAGCCCAAACCATACTTTAGTGATTGCAAATGCCTCGCTCCTCAAATGCCATGAAAAAATAAACTCCCTTTCTCTCTGTGCTCCCCTCTCTGCTAAAAATGATGCTCGGTCTGTTCATGTGGATGTAGTACATATTCCTGTATGTTCTTCTCGTGGTAATATACATCAAAATAGGGAGAGGGATCAGAATTGCTGTGTTGATGAATTGGTGTGTCATCAGTTTATGACATGATAACATCAAGGGCAATGGGGGTCGTTTGGAATGTGTATTCAGTGTTGTTCCCCTTTCCTGGCCTTGGTTGCTTAATCTGGGGATTCATTCATACTCAGGCTGTGGGAGGAATATGGCAGGGTAACTTCTCCCAGCCTTTCAGCCCCTTCTCCTACTTCAGGTCTGTAACAGCAGCTTCTGACAATTTTGAATTCCCTTTGGATGTTAAAGAAAGCATGCCCTGCTTGATATGCTTGCTGTTTCTCCTCTGTACAGCCAACCACACGTTTAGAGGCAGGACAGATGTTTGTAGGGACCAAACTCCAGCTATGTGAGGAAATTATTTCCACCCTGATACGGGCCTGCTTCTCATCTGTGGAAAGACTGATCAAGGATCTCCAGAAATTAAAAGAGGAAATTAAAGACTGGCTGCACAAGGGTGAATTGTTTCTGTCTCAGTGGGTCCATGACATCTCAGGTCATCAGGGAAGATGGGCTCATGCCTGAGGGGTGGACTTAACCATGGAGACTATATCCCTGGTCCTGTGATGACACTGCAGAAAGAATTGACTCAGACAAGGATACTGTCTCAAAAATGGCCTTATGGCACCAGGGCCAGAGAGCAGGGTATTGAGTGGGTATATCATATTCCCTATAGTGCACCAGCCTCTGGGAAAGTTGGACAGTATAGATTGTTCTAAACTTAATGCTTCAAACTATTGGCTGCCAGTAGTTCACTTGCTCTGAGGAGTAGTGTCTGCTACTTTTTCCAAGTTTGGTGTGATGGCCATGTTTTAAAGACTTTACCACCTTTTTACAGAATAAAGAGTGCTAAGCTTTGTAACCTATGCTTTTAAGAAATCCTGAATGCTGTTTTATGAAATGAATCACTCTTTTCCCTTTCCTCTAGCTGCCATATCATTTTGCCAATGGTGACAGAAATTGTACAGTTTCAAGATCTGAAACACGATAGATATAGTGGCATAATAATTACATTTTGCTCACAAACTCTCCTGAAAAATTGACATTAGATTTGTCTTTTTTACTTGTCAAACTGAATAAATGTTTTCATAGGATTTTCCCGATCGCTTCAAGATCTCTTTCAGGTCTATATTTATGTGTGAAGGGCTGGTACTTTTCCTCCCTGCTGTCTCATGTAGATTGCTTTGCATTCTCTTTGTTTGATGATTTAAGAGACTGAGCCTTGCCTGCAAGGTTTTGGAGTCAGTTTTAGTATTTACTGCTATTAGTCAACATCACAGAATATAGCAACTTTGTCCACATACCTATTTCATGATTGTGAATCTGTTCAGTAGAAAAAATTCCTGTATATGTCTTGAAATGTATTTGCTAAACACATCAGACAAATTTTTGTTAAAGATTGTGCAATTAATTCAGTTTACACTGGAAGTTGAAACTAAATAAATTCACATTTGAAAAGAGTTGGAATTTAAAACAAGAAGTCATTTAACCAAAATTGTGGGAAATTTATCATCAAATAGAATCACTAAAGCTGTTGTCAGACTCTTTCTATCTCTAAAAGTTTGAAAATTAAGAGTGGAAGGTGATTAATTTGGGGGAGGTTTTTTTTTTAAGTGCTATCATTTATTTCAGGCAAAGATTAATTCTAGAGCATTAATTATTCTAGAAGTCAAACCATATGTCTTTAGCCTAAATCCTTTAATTCTATGCCTACAAACACAGCCTTCCTAACATTTAACAAGGAGTGGTTGACTCCTGGGCCTGCAGCTCGGAGGATAGTCATCATAAAAATTATATGGAAAAATATTGGTTAATGACCTATTGCTGCACATGATAATAAAAATGCAACTAATAATGGAAATTCATCATGGATTCTTGCAATTATATCTTTGAAACCTGCAAAATTGTGGTGATGTTTTTCCTGAAAAGGTCTGTGCTGCCTCAACCAGTGGTATCAAGCAGATAATTGCATATGTGCTCTGTGACCAGGCAGAGCTACTGAAGGGAACAAAAACTCTTCACCAGGCAGAGACAGCAGTGACAGCCCCTCCCTCTGACCCAGGGCTCAGCATGTTCTTCACCCTTCCACACCTTTGACCACCTGTGTTAGACATTATTTTCACATTCTTTCCCTTAACAGCCAATCTTAATTTTTAGTAAAAAATTTGATTAATAGTGATCTAGCCTGTTGTTTCACAAGCTAATAGAAATTTGCATTTCATTTTCTTTTCTACTTTTTAAAAGTTGCACACAAAAAATGCCAGATAACCAAAATGGGATTAAGGAGAGGAATCTCATTAAAAGTAAGACCCAAAATACTCTGTAGCTTAAAGAATTTATGAAATAACTCAAACGGAAAAAGAATCTGATATTTCTGTATTTTCAAGGGGAGAAAAGGAATTTAGGTATATGATTAAAAGATTTTTGTTTTCCCCCTAAGTGACTTCAAATTTTGTCTTGTATTTCTGGCCCTGAATATGTACATACCAATAAAATAATTTTACTCTACTGCATACTGGCATTATCATTTATTTGATACTCAGATATGGATATTTTAGAAGCTTAAAATAAGGTAAAAAAATCACCTAATAAACTGTCAAGAAATATGTGAAAGAGTCCAACATGCACACATAGCCCTGACCAAAAAAAAAAAAATTACTCTATAAAAAGTGCTCTCCTGAGGGCACTATCCTTTTTTTTTTAATCTGTGATCCTGTCTTTTCTTTTCTCTCATTCACTACAGAGTCTATATTTATTATCTGTTGCTATCTAACTTAGATTGCAAGCTCCTTAGGGCAAGGACCTTGTCTTCTTACATGTCTGTAATGTACCATGAACACCTCCAGCACTAAATAAATAATAAGCTCTGCAAACACCATTTAGTATCCATTTCAATTTGTGGTGAAGGCTCACCATGTTTGCAGAGTGTAAGGTTCATTTCTTTCCTTTAATGGCTGGTGCTGGGCAAGCATAAATATTAATCCATAGTTTTCTGGCTTCTTCTGGAGCAAACTTACTTATTAGAGCTCCTGGTGACAGTGACCCTAGGCCAGTCTAGTCAAATCCAAGTCTTCACCGTTAAGATTTTCTTGCAGCCAAAATTTACTGTCCAGATTTCTTTAGTTAGCCTTCTTGGTCCTTTATAGTCATCTCTTACTAACACAGTTTCAAGTTTAAATAATCAAAACATCTTCCAGAAATCTCTGATAGTCTGTAAAGAATCTAGAAAGGACGGTTCAAATGAGAAAATAAAACCTATCAGATTGGGTTGATCTGTTTTCTAGCAGGCCCTTCCTTGTGGACAGAAGAAAAAAAAAAAACAAACATCTCTCCTAACCACTTAGGAAATTCTTCCTTTATTAAGCTGCAACTTTCCTGCTTCCAAGGAAAATTTTTAAAATAAGATAAATAGCTAGAAAACAGCATTGACTGATTTACCTTACTTGGAAAATTGCCATTGTATGAGACATTTCCCATATTCTGCTAATCATATTCTCTAACAATTTTTTTCTAAACCTGAATATAAACCTTGCTAAACTACCATGACATCTTTAAACAAAACAAAAACTATCATAAGCTCTCACTAATATACCCTGTTCCCTTTGAATTTCGGGGTTTTTCACAGGTTGGGAACAGGGAGGGGAGGAGGAGGACAACAATTTCTCCAGCTAAAATGGGCTGGGTCACATCAGATTCAGTGTAATGTGGCAGTCCTTTCAAGCCCCATGCCAGGAGGTTACGCTGCCTCAGTTGTTCCAGTGGTGCACATAGAATGCTTTAGGCACACTGGTTACTGCCACAGCCCACAGTTGCAGGTGGGAGGATATGCTGGAATGAAGACTTAGTGCAAACCTCTGTTTCAGCCTGCTTCCAATTCCACATGCTGGATGAAATATTGTGATCTTTCCTCAATCGATATTTAAAGTGAATATTTCTGGAATTTCTGAATTATGAAAATAATAAATCCAACATTTATCCTTTTTGTCACCTCTTTCAAACTGGAAGAAATAGACTTCCAGAAGACATGAGAAACAAGTTAGCCTGTGGCCTTTAGCTAACTGTTCTTCATATTTTCTACGTATTCAATTTTAACCAAGAGCAGCACAGCAACACCGTGGAAGTGGTACTGAGCAGAGCACAAAAGCTTCAAGCATGTGTTGGAAAATCCTTGCCTGTTAAGAACACAGCCTTGTTCCTTCCCACAGCTGAGCTGTCCTTCCAATTTTCCTCTAGAAGTTTCAACAAGTATCATAATTTCACAGCACCAAATCTTTTTGCTCAAAGCCAAAGTCAGACTACTTACAAGTATTTAAGAAATGTCACAAAGAGCCCTAAGAGCAACTAGGTAATGTGGTATTAATGGACTCTATAACAGAATAATTCTTTTTGCTATAAGCTTACGGGTTTTGAAAGGTAAGATTATATTAATAGGCTCTGCTATGTAATGGGTAAAGCGAAAAGCATGCACATCTGCACAGAGTGGCAGGCTTTAATGAACACACTAGCGTCTGTCACTGCTGAGGGATGGGGAAGTAGGAGATTGTTTCAAACCCACAGATATCTTAAGGAAATATAGCTCAGTAACTAAGCTCTAGCAATTTTTTATTTTAGAAACAACTTCATAAAATAGCAAGATTAAATTATTCAGTCAATGTTGTCAAGTTAGCTTGTGTCATGAATACACTGGGCATATAAAAGCTCTCAATGACCTGTTTATCAGCTGTTTTGTCACTTGATACATGGCAGCTGTGGTCACCAGCATTTTTTTTTTTTCCCTTTTGCTGTAAGAACACTAATTATTGCATTGCTGTAATGAATCAAGGACAGTCAACTTGTAAAAGTTGGTTGAAAAAGTTGATATGGATTTGGTAATGACACCCTATTCATTCACTTAGTCATTACCGGGTAAAATGCAGCAGCAACCATATAGCACTCAGTGAACAGTCAATGAAGTTTAACATCCTTTTTTATGAAAATTCTTAAAATAGAAAATATTGTTTCCAGAAGCTCAACAACCATAACACAACTCATAGTGCAAAGATGGTAGGCAAGGAGCATCATGACAGAGATGGAGAACTATCTTTGCAGGCTCCCACCACTACTGTGGAAAATCTTTATAAAAGCTAATACAATCTATTTATTTGCTAAGAACTCATCATCTGGCTTCAGCAGAGCTATAATGAATTCACAGAAGTCCAGTATCTTATAAAGAAAGGGAAAGCACAGAACTTCTGCAGAAAAAACCTTCTCACGCAGTGACACCATTGCAAACCATGAGTAAGTTTCTCAATGAGGCTCAACTTTAGAATGGTTCAGGCCTTGGATTTTTGTTTCTCAGTAATTTATGATTGGGGGAAAAAGAAAAGAAGTATATAACTCTGTCTACCAAGTTACTAACTTTTAGGCTTGTTCAGAATATATTATGGGGTCTAAAAAAAGGTCCAAATTTTTCTGCATATTCATATATACTTCATATTCAGATATACTAACTAAAATCATAAAAAAATGCAGTTTTCCACGCAGAAAACAGTAAATAATTATCTTTGCTCCTTTCCAATTCTCTTTTTCTCTTTAAAAAAGGAGAAAGAGTCTACTTCTTCCAGTATCATAAAATCCCAAAGAATTGCACATAGAACTGGGAAATCAAAAGTGAGTTTATCTATGAGGATTTTCAGGTCCCATGGCAGCATGAACCTCTGCCATTGCAGGACAGTTTGGGAACTCCCTGGACCCTGCCTGGAGCTTGGAGCCATTTTATGGCACTCTAAAGAGACATCGGCATATATCTTTGGGGAAATAAAGACAAAAATGTCTAGGTGGACAAAGTAGAGAGTTTACAGATCCAATTGCCCAATATATCAAGAAAGCAACATTTGGAAAATAAATTAAACTCTCCTGCTCCTGTCTCTTGCACCAGTCAGCAAAATCATGTCATATTCATGTTTTATGTAACTGAATGACTTGGATCTGCATCAGTGCCTGTCATGTTTTTCCTATCCCCGCAGAATGGTTTCCATAGGACATCTAGGGAATATCTGCTGTGTCTTCAGATGTGAGAATGTGATGCTGTTTTTACATGACGCATTTGGTCCAAATTAGCCAAGGGTCACTTTTGTTTCAGCCTTCTTCAGGAACCAATAATCCATGCAGAAGTTTTTGTAAGCAGCCTACCACTGATGATAAAGTGGTTGTACTCAAATTCAAATAAATCTTCTTAAAATGGGAAGTGACATATAGGATATATATTTATAGTGACATATGATTTGCTGAAATATTTAAGGGGTTGAAACAAAATAACCTTTTTACAAAGAAAAATAATAATCTGTTCTCAAATGAGGATTTTTATAATACTGTAATTATTAGATACACAAAAACAACTATGAAATAATGAAATGCTAAGGCAAAAATTAAATTGCTTTCCTACAATGAAAAATCTTGGAATATAAAGTTATTATAAACATTTCTGTACATGAAAGATCAAATTGTAACTATTGTCTTTTCTGATATTTATCCCTTATTTATGCTGCATGGAAAAATTATTTAGTCCCACACATATACAGACATACATACATATATATTCAAACACTAATTTTACTATGCTGGATGACTTGCAGACAATGTAATAAAATCTAAGCTTGATCTATATTTAGTTTCTAAACATTGAAAGATCTTGTTAAAAGCATTTTCCTTATGCCTTCCTTTCTCTCCTTCTACAACCAAAAATACATTCCTGTTTAGCCAGGAAGGTGCAGGTGTACAAACATCTATGCTAGAAGCATTGATTTTTTTTGCCCTTAAAAAATGTAAGTACAATGGCATAGTGCTAGATTAAGCCTGGAATGAGAGCTGTGGACTTCTTAGTCCTTACCTTACAACCAAAAACTGCATTATAGCCTCTAGAGTCTCCAGTTTTATGATAAACACTTTTAAATACTCTGTTTGTTTTGCTTTGGTTTTTTTTTGTTCGTTTTGTTTGGTTTGTTGTTGTTGTTGTTTGGGTATTTTTTAGCTTCTTCTTTATACTGCACTAACCACAGACTTCAGAGCTTTTGTTTGTTGTTTTCATGGACCAGAATGGAACCTTGACACTCTGCAGAACTCGAAGAATTATGTTTCTGTCAAGCATAATTTTACTTCTCAGGTATAGGTCTCCTTTCTCTGCAGGAATAGAAACTTGCTTGTTATGGAAAAGATTAAAAATAAAGGCGAAATATATATGAATAGGACTTACTAGGGAACAAAATTTAATATCAATTTTAATCTTTAAAATATCTATAAATGTTGATCCTCTTTCTATGAAATCTTTTGATATGACATAGCACATGCAAGAGCTGAAAGTTATTTCACTTGCAAGACTTTTTAGAACACAACAGGTTATTTATCACAGTAAAGAAACTGATGAACACCTGAAGTGTTCAGACTACTCCTTCAGTCAGACTGGACAGAATGTTAAGAGGAGCTTCTCCCCATCTTAGAGATGGCAATGTAGCATAAAACAATAATAAAACTGGCACAACCCAAACTCTACTGTATCAACAGCTTCAGTACTCAGAATTTCCAAATGTGGATGGTTCTAACCAAAATCAAAACAGCCCAAACATTTCTGACTATTCATATCCAGACTGTTTATCTTGAGTCTTAGGAGTAGTTTAACTTATTCTTAAGAGACCGTGACTAGCCACAGAAGCTACATTTTCAGCTAATGCATAATATATGCTACAGGAATCCAGAAAGCTATTCTGAGTATAAGAAAATCCAAAAAGCACCCAACTACCCACACAAATAGAAAAGAGCAAACAGAGAGGATGCATGAATAATTAAAAAAGAAAATGCTTATGGGGTAAGCAGTTATATTTTTTTTTTTATAATAAAGCTGAAATTTCTAATCATATTAAAATGATTTAAATATGTATAAAACTTGTGCATTGAATTACCACTTCATTTCAAACTACTTCTGCTTCCCTTTTTCAACCAAAATTGCTCTAACACATCAAGCTATATCTATCTACATTACTTTTTAAGAAAGAAATCAATAAAATGATAGCTAAAAAAGCAAATTATCCAGCCAGCTATATAAAGCACTACTCTATTTCAGTGATTATTTAAGATGTAGCATAGAAAATTTGGCTCATAAATGTTGTGGTGAATTATTTACATGGAGACAGGTTTCTTCTCTGAGAAACTCAAGCGTTAGTAATTAAGTGCAGGGAGGAACACAGAAGCCTAGAGGAGTTAAAGCATTAAAAAGTATTGAGCAAAGAGTAGATATTGAATAACACAGACTTAAAGAAAAACTAGGATCAAATACTTTTACTTTGGAGCCTCAGTGGTATGGCCTCATACTGAATGCTTTGGTGTCCTAGTGCTTAGCCCTACAGTACAGAATTCCGTTGTAAGGATTCACAGTGATGACTAAAAGATTAAGAGAGGAAGAAGAGAGATCTGTGTATCTGTAGGGTTTTTCATAGATAGGATATTGCATTGAAGAACCTTCCAAGGTAAATCCAGCTCATCTTTATGTTTGGTTACACACCTGTGTTGTTCCTTGATAGCTGTCAAACAAATATGAAAATATCTGGGACATTTGCCTGTTACCTTGAGCTAATTTTCAGGAAATAAATATTATCCTCATGGTTTTACACCCACGACAGAGAATTTTGCAAAACTATAATCAGATAAAAATAAAAATTGAAAAATTCATTAATAGCAATTAGCTGCAATTCCAGAATGAATCCCTTTTCTCAAAGTGTAAAACATGCTCACAAACATCCAGCTCTGTGTTGACCAGTACAATGGCACATCAGCATACCATATGGGAAATATAACAAACACCAGCAGATTTTTTTGCTTGGTGTTTTTCTGGTTTCTCTTTACCTGCATTTTAATGCAATTATAGAATAGATTCTTATACAGCATAAGTAATTTCTTGTTAATGCAGAACCATTATCCTAGGGTAGGATTTGCCTCAGTACTCAGTGTAACATAAGCTTAGAGTTGACTACTACGTAGCTGTGAAAGGGATTATAAAAAGAAACTTAATAAAATAAAAAGGATTAATTATGGATTTTATCCTTTAATTAGTTCAACAGTTTATTGCTGAGCAGGGTACTTTAGTGGAGAATTTGCAGATTAGCAGAGAACCATTCCTTCATGCGTTATTCCAGAGTAGTTTTCCTGAAAACCTATGAGCACAGACTCCAGACCATAGAGCATATAACTTCTGACTTTTAAAATATATTCTAAAAACTAGTATCCTTTAAAATTCTCAGATGACGTGAAATCAAATTAACTTGGTGTCAAAGGAACCCCTAAAAAACTTCTTGCTTTATTAGCTGGAAGTCAAAGGTCATAAAATGAAGCTAATCTTGTAAAATGAATCAAGAGAAGCATTATTAGAGTACAAAGGTAAAAAGTTTACAAAATATAAAACACTGAGCTAGAAATGTGTCTCTTAAATTTTTAATAGTTGATATAAACTACTTAGTGTAGTTTACAGTGGGTGAGAATTATTCTTGAGAAGGAGTGGTGCATTTCTCACCACTTTCCCCGAAGTGATAATTACTGTTTCAGAAAAAAACGGAGTGCAGAAAAAAACCCTTCAGAACAATAATTATGCTTCAGAAATAACACTCAGAACTAAGTCAGACAACAAAATACTGGACTAGAAAGAAGAATAACAGACTGCATTTCTTAGATTTAAAACCTGACATCTATTTATGTGACTGTAGCACATTAGGTCACTACAATGGCTGTTCCTCTTCATACTTTGTTTTAGGTGCTTATTTGAGGAATATGAGCTGTGAAGCAGCATTTATAATACACAAAAGTAGCTAGAAAATAAGAAAGAAAAGATATTCCACCACCATGTTAAAAAAAAAGCCAAATATATTAACGCTGTAAAGAATGAAAGAGGATGCTAAACATAATTTATAAACAACCTTTTTTGAGTTTCAAACCACTAAGATCAAAATACAATATCTGGACTTCAGTTTTTGTCACTGCAGGAACCCTTGTCCCAGATGAAAGGGATTTAGTCTAGCAGTCATATGGAAAACTACTCCATCTATGACGAAAATATTCCCTCCAGTGTCATACACTGTCTGCTGCTCATCATTTCCCTTGGGTTTTTAAATATGAAGGTTTAGGAGTTGGGTGTTCTGTTTTGTTTTTAAGTAATAAGTACAACCTTAGTGGATAGAGTTAAAAATTGAGGGATTTTACTGTCAAATTTTGCCTGGATCTTGCTTAAAATCTGGGCATATGAGACCTCTTGTAGACGTGTATAATATCCTCTTTATAGCGGTAACTCTCGCTTTCACCATCCGCCTGTCCTCTGTAGATGCTGAGCTTCCCTATCTGCTGTAATGTGCTGGCAGCTTTCCCAGGCATGTGTGCTGCATGAAGGGCTTGGGAGCAGAGGTCTATGCAGAGCATCTGCTCCCTAGAATAAGACATCAACATCCAAAGTAGGAGTAATGAAGAACCCTGAGCTGGAGAGCAGAGAGACTGAGAGGCAAGTGCTGCCAAAAGGAGACGTTTTCACAAATGGGTCTTTTTCATTCCATCTCACATCCTTTCTCTGTTGGCTTGTTTTGAAAATGTTCTGTGCAGCCATCGTATGAGTTCTCAGCTTCGGAGTGGGGAAAAGTCCTGTATCAGCTGCTCAGAATCTGCTGAAAAATGATCTGAAGACCTGAGTGGCACCAACATGTCAGCACCATGGGGCTATGACAAATAGTGACCTAAAATATGACATTAAAGTAGATATGTACCAAAAATCTGCAAAATGGAAATCAGTTCCCAAGCAGGAAGTTGCAACTAGTTTTCAGGGTTGTCCTTTTTGATTATTTTTGCCTTTAACCAACTTGTAAAGGGACAATCTATTCCCTAAACAGTGGGTGAACACAGGAAAGTTTAGCACAGGGCCAGAACATTCTTGAAGAATCCAAGAGCACCCAGAATTTTCCATCAAATTCTACCTCTAGATAGTGCAGCAGAACAACCCTTTTTTCATAGGCCACCTATCTTCCTCTTTTTAAAGATTTTGGAGGTAGCTTTGCCTAAAGGTTTGTCATGGCTATGCTTTATCTTCACAATTCTTAAATATACATATTGTCTCTATCTTAAAAGTTGAAATAATTTTGCTACCTATGAGCAGGACTTTATATCATGCAGATTGAACAGATTAACATATTTTGCAAAAACAGGCAGGCTTTTATCTGATATAGATGTTTTGCAAGCCTCTATGCAATACTGAAAGATTTACTGAGCAGGAGTCTCCCGTTAATGAGATATTCTAATTAGTGACTTGTACATATGAGAAGTAGAAAAGGAGCTGAAGGAAGAAAAAAAAAGCTAGGTTCTCAGGACTTTTTTCTTTTCAAATTTGTTTTCATGTTTCATCTTTCATTGCAATAACACCAAGAGTTTCCTAACTTGTACTTGGGATAATTAATACTGATTACCACAGTGATTATTATCATCTAGTAGTGATATAACTGGCAGAGTAGAAATAGCTAGATACACAATTTTTCAAATACTCTCACATAAACTCTTTATGGGTTTTACTTTGCTCACCTCTAGCTTGGCCATGAATTGTTTTCTATTCTCAGAACCACTGAAGTGTGCAACTAAAAGACTACTGTTGTTACAATAATGAGAAAGTTACTCTCATGAGACTAAACTCTGATTAAAGGAATCTCTTTCTTCTTGCTTTGAAACTCTACAGTTATTCGCTGGTGCTGTGTCAGATGGCTGATAACATCACGCATGCATTCATACAGAGAGGGTTTATGCCCACTGTCCACAGTTAGAACCCAGTCAGATTTTTGAGACATACACAAAGAAAGATGTCAGGTGGATGCAAACCCAGGCTGCAAATGGCTTATCCGAGTAGCTTTCCTGTGACTACACTTAGTAGTAAAATATCTTTCTTGATCCTTAGCTTTTCAAAATTTTTAAGAGTAACGACCATTTCCCATAAAAATTAAATTTTTGTTTAACGAAGGAGTGTTTAAATTCCCCCTCCCAAAGCCTCAAGGTAAAGATTCCATCAAGATTTGATACACTGCATTTAATACATCCTTATAATGGCATGGAGTATTTGAACATGGTCTGTTAACAGAAATTAAAGGCACCCTCCTGAGACCTGAAGTGCATGTCTGCAAGAAGGTATAGAGTTATGGCAGATTGGACCACACTAATCTCATTCCCCAAAGTAAATTTCAGTAACTTTGAACACAGAAAGCAGCTTCTTTGAAATATAAAGAGTAGTAGCAATAACATTTTGTATATAGCTGTCGAGTTAAGGTTTGTTACAGTTATTAAGTCTTTCAGCTTCATGAAGTCCAAGGAAAATATAGTGTACCAATAATAAAGCAATTATTTGACATAATACCAGGCATGCAATTCTGGGTTCTTATTAACTCATTATAAGGCTTTGTGTACTGTGAATATATTGCATTCCTCCATTAGAGGAGCATGATTTTTACACTGGACATCTAAAACTACAGAAGGACTCAAAATTACAACTCTTTTTTTCAGACCATGAGTACTCCTACAGCATAATTTAATTAAATAATTCACTATACCTTACCAGCTCAAGCTTGAGACTAGCCTTTATCCTCTGATACACATTTTTTGGCAAGTCACTACCTTTCCTGACTTTTCTAACTGTAAAATGGAACACAAAACACTAGGATTACTTGCAATTTTAGTCAAATGCCAAAAGCAATAATTTTACGCTATTCTTGGTTCCACAGGACAGTCACAATTTACTTACAGGTTGATGGTTGGGATATTTAATTTTAAATTAAATGAGTCAAAATATGCAAGGAGTAGAACAGGAATAGCTGCTTTAGAGGATTTCCAATCCTATGATTAAACTGTGAAAAAGCCAAGAGATAAAAACTCAAGAATCTTTTTTTATCTGCCTGGACATGTATAACATCTGGGTGGTAAGTGTTTTTTAATGCATAAATATTGTGAATAAATTTAGCAAGAACTAGACTAAAGTAGAAGTGTCAAAACAGTTTTGTTAAAATAATATAAACATATATTGATAGATCTATTATGATATTTTAGGACTTGAAAATTTATATAGTAACTAAGAGGTATCTCAATAACATAGGATATATTCTATGACATTCATTTTAATTTTTTTCCATATGCTGGACATATTCTTTTGGGAAAGAAAGGAATTCTAACAGCACAAGAGATAAAAGCTAAACCCTCCTCCCTTTCACCACAGGGAATCTAATGCTAATGGAATATCAAAGTTGAACTCCATCTATTGGACCTGAGGAAATAATTTTCCTGTAAAGATATGCCAAAAATAAACTTATCTCCAGAGACAGTGAGAGGGAACAGTAATCAGTATAGCAATTCTGAAAAATAGTATTAAGACAGGGAAAAATATAAGCAACAGAGAAGATCTTGCATTGTCAATTACTCCCCAGCACTGGGTTCATCTATCTGTCTGATGTTAACTTGGCTTCAATTACCTGAATTCATCACTTTTCATCTCCACTGTGGTCCTCATAGCATTCAACACCTCCTCCTCTGAGGGAAAACCTGATGCAAAGATTGCTCCACTTCCCAAGTGCAAACCAAAAAAAAAAGCCTCACCAGATTTTCCTAGCCCTCACAGCACCTCCTTCCTCAGCTTCCCTACCCCTGCCCTGATTGATCAGGAATGAATTTCTGTGGCTGTAAGCCAGCTGGGTTCATGTGTTAAGATTTTCTGACAAGGTGTCTGAAATTCAGGTAATTTCTTTCCAGCAAAAGGCAGCCAGGATGATCTGCTCGTAGTAGGAAATGAACTCTGTGCTATCCTGAAAGGATCTGGCCATAACAGTAAGTTAGTTTGTTTTGTTTTGTTTTTTCTAAGTAACTTTTAAACTTAGTTTCATACGTTCTTGAAGTGAGTGGTTGCCTAGAGGAGTGCTGTTTGATAATGAATAGTTTCTTTCAGACACTTTAAAATTTAAAAAAAATTAAATTGATGTAGTGAAATAAAGTTTGTAAGTGGCATGGATTTAAACTGTGTTCACCTTTCATCATAACAATTCCCCTGACATCCCAAGAGTTCAGGCATGCTTAGAGTAACAGAAGGGAGGTATTTGCACTGTGCCTTACATCTCACTCAACCTGTTAATTTCTCAGGCTCTTTTGATTATGAGCTCACATAGTTTATGGCAGCTGGTACCTCCATGTCCAGAAAGCCATGAAACACCTTGAATAATGAGAAACAAAAAAAGGAATGTGGGTATTCTTCTTCATGAATTATGCGTAGACTGCATACTCTGACTCACCTGTAAAAAAATAAAAAGAAATATGTGGGACTGAAAGTGTGAATTTTCACAAAGAGAGCATTTAGTTAATTATATTTATATTTGGAGTGCTCATTGTTTTCATAGACTTCCTCTCACTGCCACTTTGCCTTTGTTCTATTACTGCTTTCTTCTTTTCAAACATTTTCCCATCATCCCATTAAGTCAAGACAATAAAGCTAGTTTCTTTGAACTAATATTAGTACAGTCCTGGGGAGCTGTCTGACAAGAGATACTCTGACAGAAGCAGTCTCTGAAATCCACAATATGCCAGAACTTGCTCTCTTCTGTGTCCATACATTCATCATGGGAATGGGAAAGGAAGAACACCCACCACCCCCTAAATCCATTCCAAAAAGTTGATTTATTATTTCATGTCTTATCTCTAGGGATTAAGACCAGAATAGAACTATTTCATCAAGCATCTCAGATCATCTGTAATCATAGAAAATAAAATATATGTGCTCATCTATGCAATAAGGGCTAGGGGATTTAAGTCCTGCATTTTCCATATTTATTGACATCACCTTTTTCTGAGTCAGTAAAATTGCCTAAGTAGTAAATTTTCTTCCACACAAGTTACAGAATTTGGCCCAGAATAATTAAACAAGCTTCCCAAATATACATAAAAACAGTAACATTTGTGACATAGCTTTTAGGAAAATATAAAATAGTAGAACCACTGTGATTGCTCCAAAATTGCAAGCAAGGGGAAAAAAAAACCACAGTACAGCAAAAATCAGTTGTGTAAATGTTTTGTGCACCCAGAGAGGGAGCAGTTGTGACCAATAAATACCTCTTCATCCTGTAATTCTATTTCAAAGTCTTAAGTCACTGACTATCTAAGTTCTAGATATCCTAAGAAGTTCCAGATATTATACGTAATGTTAGTGAATTAAACAACCTGTCACAGTGAAAGGTTAGAAATTATGGCAGAAAAGCAACAAAAGCAGCATATGTATTATATACATATAAAAACCTGAATTGAGAGGTAAAACAGTTAACAAAAATGCCAAAATATGTTTGAGAACAGAGAGAAACTCCTCAAGATAGAATTATGTGATGAGTTCCTGACCTACATTTCAAAAAGAGGAAAGGAAAGGAAAATTTAAAAAATGCAAATGAAGCAGCAGAAATTAGCTTTACCATTGTGATTTGTGAAGAATTTGAACTTGCAATCTGTGGTATTGGAGTGATGGTGTAGATCAAAAAGAAAGAGAACCAGCAAGGATTTACAAAACTGTAGTGTAGGCTTCTTTTTCTCATAGTCTTGTACAACTTTTCTTCAAACATATGCTTAGTGCTGAACACCTAAAAGCTACCAAAAGCAGAATGCACATATTGCATGAAAGGACAATGGAAAATAGTTCTAGGGACATAGCTGCAATTTTAAAGATGCAGAGCCAGTTACAGTTAGGAGAGGGCTTTTGAGTGAAGTTGGTGTTTCATATGTAAAGATATTAGAATAAATCATAAAAGTATTATAAAAATCTAATTAAAATATTTACCTGTGAAGCTTTAAATCAAAATTTATACAAATTTTATAACATTAAAGCAGACCTACTTCTGGGAAAATTAGTATGTATCTACTACATGGAATGTGTAAGATTAAAAAAACCTAGAGAAATATGTCCAGATGGGTGTTTCTATGGAATTACAATAATCAAAAGCTAGAGTAGACCATCATTTCATATATTACAGCTAAAGAGATATAACATCAAAATATGGGGAAAGTTTATGATCTCAAACCCAAACCATCATTATTTATGCTGCAGTCTTTCTGTCTAATTAGCTCTTTTAAAATGATAATCTCTATCTTTTTTCAGAAGGAAATGTGGGGGTTTGAGGAATGATGTGGTACATCTTTGAAATCAGTTGAAAGAACATTCATTCTTTCAAAAAGGATTCTAAGTACTTTTGTACCATAAAATAGAAATTGTTACGAAACATTTAGCAAAGCATGCAAAAAAAAACGATGAAGCTGGGACACCTTTTCTTATTTATATGCTGGTATCAGAAAGGAGTGGAAAGACAAACCACTCACCTCACTTCAAAACCTGTAGACTCCATAACGTAACAGGCAACAAATTTCCAGGGCAAAACAGTCCTCTTTCCTGTAGCACTGTATCCTCAGTATCCCATCCATCTTACATCTTTATATAGTAGGTCTGGCAACAGTAATTAGGCTTAAATTTTAAGTATACAAATCATATTTGTTATTTAGCTACAACTTTGTGCTGGGTGTCAGAGCTGGGCTAGTTAGCACACCCAGTGTGTTCACTCAAGTCATTAAGTCCTCAGGCAATCTGGGAACTGCATAGATGGAACATGGGCAGGTTTGAGATCAGTTGGAAGCAAGGTGATTGATTGAACCTTCAGTATCAAGTATTTGACTGATATTGTTACAGGATCCCTCCAGATGGGAATTTTGTACAGTTCTTGAAATTCCCCAAGGCAGCTCCTACTCTGTCTCATCTGATTTGTCAGCTTCCATGTACTGACTGACATCCTGGATGGAGTGAGCAAAGTCTCCCCAAGTGGTTCAGGCTGCTGAAATGGTCACACTATTCAGAAACTAGATATTTGGAAGCAGTCAGGACAACATATTCCTACAAACCTGGTAATAGGGATCTGTTCTCGTTTGTGACTAAGATAATCCATAGCAATGAATTGCATATGTTGCTGGCATAATTACATACAACCATGGGCAGCTGGGGTACAAGAACTGAACAGTAGACTAGCAGATCCATTTCTGAGCTCAGACTTCCTTACTCAGAATTTAGTCTAGTCAGACCTTTGAGGAGAGGGACTGCACAGTCTCTCTAGTCAGCATGTCTCACTGCTGGGCTGCCCTTGCAGGGAAAAAAATTCTTCCTCATATGCAGCCTGAACCCCTCATTTCAACTTTTTCATGTTTCCTCACATTTTGTCATCACTCTGAGCTGTGCAGAGCCTGGCTTTGATAACTTCCCCACAGGCACTGTTGGGCACTGTTGTCAGATGTCCCCTCTTCCAGGCTGCAGTAGCCTCTATCCCTCAGCCTCTCCCTGTGGTGCAGACAATGCTGCAGGTGTGGTCTAATGAGAGCTGAGGGGAGGGAGATAATCCCTGCCTTTGTCACCTGGCCACGCTCTTTTTCAAGCCAAAGCTGCTTGGCTGCCTGTGATGACTGAGTGCCCAGCAAACCCCAGTGTTTTTCCCACAGGGCTTGTCCCAGCCTCACTGTCCTTAGCCAGTGGCATTTTAGGGGCTTCTCTGTCCCAGGAGCTGCAGATGGCATTTGCCATCTGCATCTGATCAGTTTCACAACACTTAAGTTGGTCTATTTTTCTAGTTTATCCAGGTCCCTCTGGATGATATCCTGTCATGGAATTGTGTCCCCACTTTAGTTTCATCTGCACACATGATAAGTGTGTGCTCCATTACCCCTCCAGGTCATGCATTAAAAGATAAAAGCATTAAGGACAGTCCCAGGACAGACCCTTACAGTCCTCCTGTTCCATGGACCTCTAAGTAAAAAATGACCCATTAACCATGTCCCTTTGGGGCTGACCATTCAACTAGCTTTTTACCAATTGGCCATCCCTCCAGACCATGACATCCTAAGATGGATGTAAGAACGTTTAGAAGACAGTCGGGTTTGTCAGATATGATTTGCTCTTTGTAAACACATGCTGGTTATTTCCAGCGGCTACCTTCTCTTCCACAAGCCTAGAAATATGTTTCAAAAATCACTCCATCGTTTTTCCAGGATCCAAACTAAATCTGTCCAACCTGCATTCCTCTGTCTTGCTTTTTCTCCTTTTGAAGATGCATAAATCTTTTACCTGTCTTCAGGCATTTCAGACATCTCCCGGTCTCCTGAACCTTCCAAGCATGACAGTCTTGGAAGGATATGAGCCTGTTCTTTCATCTCCAAGATGGATGCAGCATGAACTAGACAACCAATTTTTCTTAGATCCAAAGACTCTCAGCCAGACTTGGTGTTATGCAGTTCTGCCAAGAGCCATGCATTTCCAAAAGCAGCAAGAGAGGGGTCAGCCTTTCTTACAGATGAACAGTTCTACTGACTATCTGACAAAACTGATTCATGACTTTGCTCTTCATTTTAAGTTTTTCTTCTGCTGTGGGAATAATTTCTTTCATTCAGAATAAAGTGTCCAACAGAACATCAATGGGACGAATTTATGGGATTCAGTGAAAAATGCATCTCAGACACATCAGTCAAAATTTAGTTACATATATCTGTATTAGCCATTGAACAAAAGAGCAAAATGAATCTGCCAAGAGCAAAACTGGGTACATAAGCCTTAGCTTGGCACCAGATCAAGATGTTTTAAATGGGGCTAAAGGACAAGTTCTTCCCTAAGGAGTGAAATCAGGTTGAGAAGAGACAACTCATTTGTTACTTTAGTCACCCCAAGAGCTCAAAATGACAGTGGACAAATGATGACAATTTGAAGCATGGATGTCAACACTTCAGTTATTGCTTACAATATGGGTTCAGTGTTACACATTCTTGGCTGAGTAAAGCATCTATATTTCTGAGACTTGTTGGTCAGTGTTTGCAAACAACTTGTGCTACAGGTACATATATTGTTGGACAGCAAAATGAAGTACCATATCAAAAAATACATTGCAGACAAACACAGAAGAAATAAATGTTGGCTTTGCAGAAATGGGAGGGAAGAGCAAAAAATTAAACCAAAAGTTTATAAAACCCCCACAGTGATTACCTCAGGAATCAAAAGTGATAACAGTGATCTGAAGAATATGCACTGGGTATTAATGCTAAAAAAAAAAATTAAAATTGCCTGTTTATTTCTTTTGTAAATTAAAATCTAAATTAAGTGTCTACAAAATTAACCATTCTACTCAGCTTGGTCATGATGATTTTTAGAATATCTACTCAAGAAGCCTTTACAGTGTTGTGCCTGAAATAGCAGTATCATTTTTAAGCTGACCTGTCTCATTGGTTTCCCAGAAGATGACTAAATTCTATCTACAGTTATTAGGGGTGTCATTGTTCTTTAAATTAAAATTGTTAATATAAGGCATTGAATTTACTGGGATAATGTCATCCATGGCATTGAATTAGACATGTTCTACAAGGAATAAACTTAGCATGAGTTTTTTCATAAAGGACAATAATGTCAAGGCAGTTTTAAAAATCAAGTAAAATAAAAAATAGCAGACAAGAACAGAAGAAGGTAGGGATAATATTTATTGAGGATATTTAAAAGAAAGGTACAAGATGAAGAAGACAGGAAAAAAAATATTCCTGAATGGACTCTGCAGTAGATATTTTACAGCAAAAAAATCCCAGAAAATAATAGAAATTATTTAAAATGTCTTAGTTCTAGGCCAAAACACAGAAGTAATCTTACCTGGTCAAGAAATTTTCTGATATGAAAATGATAGTCTACTCGAGGCAATAAAACCCACTCTGTTATCTTTCTGAGATTTTTTGTCTAAAGCCAGTAAAAAAACTATACACATGTAGTTTTACATATACGCATATAGTAACATATACACCTTAGAGCTCAGTTTATCCTCTACAAAAGTAGCTATATATTGCTATCCAGAGAATGCAGAGGATTTCTTTCAGATTAATGTTTTGATAGTTGGACTAGGCTTTTAGCCCTAATTGTTCAGGTACTAAACTAGCTGTCTCCTCAGTATCACAGTTTCTTTTAGAGTTAGACAAAAACAACATGTAAAGATCAGAAAAGCAAGAAACATTGACTTGCTGTTACCAGGAAGGAGAGAAATGAATACATACAAATTTTAGAAAATTCTATGAGAAATTGCTGACCTTAATAGTATATTGTCTCTTTGGCCTGTGTTTCAGTGCCCAGTATTGGCAATATCTTTTATCCTGTATACTTTTGTAGTGCTTCAGAGTGTTACAATCTCACTCATTGACAATTTCAAAGCCAAATTATTAAAATCTTAGAATAACAATGCTTGCTTTAAAATGTTCTGTTACTATTTAGAAGTAGAAAATGTAATTTTCTACTGGGTCTTTTTTAAAAATATGTCTCAAAAACTTTCCACCTCAGCCAAACAGATGCTGCTGGTGCACTTGTCTAAGAAATTCAAAGTTCCTTCAGATAAACAAAATCCTAAACTATTCACCTAAAGGTGACAGTACAACACTGGAAAAAAAAAAAATAAATCAGGCTCCTACTTCAGTTAAAAGCACAGGAATAGAAAGGGAAAGACAATATTTTTGTCTTTCCAGTATAACTGAGACTCAATGGTAAAATACAATAGGCGTCTAATCATCTCTAGATTTGCAGTCTTCTCCCTCCTGCAGACATAATTTCAAGATAATTTTTTTTTTTAATGCTGGAAATAGAGAAGAGAGAACTAATGCTATATTAGTAGTATCAACAAAATTGCTTAATAAGCCAAGCAGAAAAGTGGTCAAAATTATGACTATTAAAAAAATTATGAATAATAATCTAAGATCTCAGTTTATCTTCTTTTCATTGTTGAAAATCAGCTGCAGTGAATAAGATCAAGATAATTCTAAATTATTACCAAACAGCGAATCCAAGGGAGAAAGAATAATTCAGCATGAACATGTCAGAAATAGATAATTGCAAACAAAATTTATCAGGTGAAAATGAATAAGATCAAGATAATTCTAAATTATTACCAAACAGCGAATCCAAGGGAGAAAGAATAATTCAGCATGAACATGTCAGAAATAGATACTCAATTGCAAACAAAATTTATCAGGTGAAGAATTTTTTGGAAGAAAAAGGACTAAATTTTAATTTATTATTTCAAAATAAATTTAAAATGGAAAGAGTCAAAACTCATGAAAATTATGGAAATAAAAATGCATCAAATAAAACTTTTATGTTTCCTAAGGCCTTTTATAGAGTTAGTGGACTTGCAATATTTAGTTAATATTCTGCTTTCCACTTATATGCGGGTAAATTTAGAGATCTACTTAATTGTTTTTAAAAGTCTGAATAATTTTGAATATTTTTTTCCACCTGGCAGAAACAAAAGGCTACTATAGAATTGTTTCTAACCCTATACTCAGTGTGTAAAAATAATCATTGGTCAAATAACTGTACTAAGTGAAAAGGAACTACAAATTTCTATGATGCTCTGTGTAGTGTTTTTTTTAATGGATGCTTTTGAATTTTGAATACTCATTTGAAAACAGACTGTTACTTCTAGAAGTAATCCAGGAAAAGAATCATTAATTTTCAAAGACAAGGCACAAATCCTAAGCACTTAGAAAAAAAAAGTTGAAATGCAAAATTAGTTGAGTAGATCCTTAATGAATTTGAGAACAGGCATGCATCCAAATATCTTTCAATACATTTGCTTGATGTCCCTTAATAAAAGGAAGGAAGTTTGTGGCAAAGCAGGAAATTAGGCTGGGGCCCATTACAACATTAGAGGTTTTGGTTTTTTTTATACAGTCATATATTCTATATATGAAGTGACCTTTATTCAGAGGATCTTGCAGACACCACATCTGAGAAACAAATCTGCTACTTCAAAACCAAACTCCTCGGTTTTATACCCCACACAAACCCACACCTGGCAAGTTGTGGAAGCTGGAAGTCACTTACACACTCCTTGTGTCATTTTTTTGATGTCATTGGTCTAATTTGTCACTAATTCAGTCTTACCAAGGTAATATTTTCATCAGTCCCCCTGCAGTGTCAGTCTCCTGCTGTGAAGGCCCTTGGTGCATCAGGCTGCTGTGCACTTCTGTACCTGGGCTGCAGTGACCATATTAATCACCCACTAACATCTCAGTGAAGACTGATATTCATGCTGAGCAGAGCTGGCTGCCAGGAAAATTGTGTTAATCAAAGGCTATTGACCCAAGTGAATGGGATCCTGAGTCAGCTAAAACTTTAAGCTAAATCTGCATAGTCTTTCTTAATTCTGTATTCTTTAAATAATGAAATTATTCTAAATTAAAAAGAAAACAACAGAAAACAAACAAACAAAACCAAAATAAATCAACCAAAAAACCCCAGAAGAACCAACCAACCAAACAAAAAACCCCAAAACAGACAAACAAGTATAATAACAAAGAAAAAAATGCCAAAATCTACCCCAGACAAGTTTAGGTTAGCAAATCTGCTAGAATAGAAGTACAGAAGGCTTATACCTCCCACTCTGTCCCTACAAGGCAGACCCTTGCTTGCAGGTTTTGTTTGACATACCTGTGTTAACTTCTGAGCTTAACTGAACCATTCTGTATCCCCTGTTTTCCCTCATAGAGCTCTTTCCATCAACTCTGAGGCTGACTTCTCCCTTCACCAAGAGATCCATTTGACAAGTCACTCCTCCCTTTAAAATAATAGTGAATAAAGTTGAAAAGAAGGAAGAGGAAAAAAAAAAAAGCAGCCACCCAGAATGAGTGTATTTTAGAGATTTCTATTTAGAGATTTTTTTTTTTTTTTTTTTTTTTTTAGAGCATTATCCATTCACTCTTAACAGGAAAAGTATATCTCTTGCCAGCAGGAATGAAAAGCAGCCCTTCAATCCCTTGTGTGTATTCCTAGAAGTAGCAAGTACCAGAATTAGTTTGGCAGTCAGGGTGAGTGTTCAGCATAGCACTTTTAGAGAATTTATGTCTGTTATTGAGTTGCTTCTCTATACTCTCCATCATCTTGTTTGCTTGGGGTAGAATTCAGGAATGCACAACCCTTTTTTTTTTCTGATTTAATTACCAGTGACTTGACTCAATATTTTCATAAATAGCATCTTCTTCTTCCTAGAATCTAATAATAGTTTGTTTATTATTTAAAATTACCCTTTTCCTGTAGTGAAAATAATAAACTCACAACCTTATTGGAGGTAGTGTAGGTTGTGGGGTTTTTTCAGTAGCTTTTCACTGACTCAGCTCTTATTCTTCAGACCATAGTGAACACCCAAGTAATACCTGCTGTACTTTTAACTTCAATCCAAGTCGTGTTTACTTAAAACAGCAGCATATTGAAGCAGAGTTAAACAGCTCACTTGATCAAATGATGTATTTTCTGCCTTATTACAAATCATAGCTGAAAGGTGGATAGAAGACTTTTATTTGGACACACTGAATTTGTCTTGCACAGAGTTAAGGTGTCAACCTCTTTGAGCAAATCCATTGTTCCTGAAGGTACACAGCATTTTGTCATATTTCTTCTGCCTAACCTATCATAAACCAAAAATTCTTGTTCAAGGTATCAAAACTGTTGTAACATATATTTTTAAACATCAGGTTTTATATACATTGACTTGTAAAACTCTGAATAAAATATGACAATCCTCACAAGGCTACCTGGAGAATGGCTAGCAGGATCATATCACACTAATACTAGTTGTCTTAACACATGTTCCTCTTTTAAGATTCTAAGCACTATAAATAGTCCACAGAGATTAAGCTACTTTTCTAGACTCAATGCCTGAGTCCACAAAGGTTGTTTTTTTCCAGTAACCATTTCACATGGATTTAGTATTTCTAAAGCTTTCCTCCAAAAAGTCTTCAATTAAGAGCTGTATACTTTGGCACTTTATTTGCCTACATAGGTTTATTCACTTTCTACTTCCTCCATCTAGATATCTGCTGTTTCAGGTATTTCCCACACTTTGCTTAGCATTCCATCTGAAATGCAGATTAATACACTTTACTTCTCCATTCCCATAACAATCTGAGACTTTACCTCACACCCCAACATATCCTTCCATCAATGCCCCTGAAAATCATGCATATGGTTACTTTGCATCTTCCTTGCAAATTTTTCCAGAGCTCAACAATTGGATCCTCAGGCTGAGGTGTCCCCTTATGACAATCAGATGTGAGGATACAGGAATTCCAGAAATTGCCTGATTTGGTTTTTTTAACTCCCAGGGTGTAAAAAATATCTTTAGAGAAAGAGACAATAACAAAAACAAAAAAAACCCCAGACTTATTTATACTGTAATTAAGATTCTGTGTCACTGTGAAGCTCTTTACCTTGGCTCCAGGGATATATTTTCAAGGGAATATTCTGATCACTCCTTAGTCACATGTCAATAAGTACACTACATCCTCCTCTGTTAATTCATAACCAAAATATTATTTTATACTTTAGGCACACTGTCTTGAGTTGGGAAATGCTGTTTTAATTCACTCATAACTGTAATTTTCAAGGTGACATACTTTGCTCTTAATACTGAGGCCTAACAGCTTTTCATCTGCAAATTGCACTGAATCTCTTTAACTTTCATCATAGCTCTCTAACTTTCATGCTGAGTAACTTTTATGCTGAGTTCATTGATGAAAATGTCAAAATATCAATATCAAAACATTTTATTTGTGGTGATATTGAAGAATGTTTTTCCGATTTATTCTCTCCCTTTGGTGTAATCAAATGTAATCTGGCTTTTAGCCAGGTTCTCATCCAATCTCCATTTCTAGTGCCAAATTCTTTTATGAAACTGAGACAGAGGACATTTGCTTTAATCATTTTCCCGAAAGAATTTTATGATTTTCCTGAGTGAACTGTCTGGGTTCTCATTTTGAACCCTGTTTTCTGGATTCATCCTATTTTAAATCCTTTTGTTTTTTTTCTGTAACAATGATGATTAATTACTTAAACTTTTTTAGTCACCAAACTTCAGGCTTTTTTTATTCAAACCTGAAATTACTAGTTACATGATGTATTATTATATGTGACAGTTTGCTAAAATTTTATTCTTTCACATTAGCTCATGTGACCCATCATAAATAATACATAGATAAATATATGGGTAGATAAATAAATAAATGATGAAGAGAGCTGGCAATAGAAAAGGGAGGATGTGTGGTTAGGAAGTGTAAATAAGTTGCGGAAGGGAGGAACAGAGAGGAGTGAATAGTTTGCTGACATTCAACTAAACTTTAATCATTCTGTTTCCAAAGAGGTAATTGCTATTTACAGGAGTTCTAGGTCATGATCCCATCTTGGACCCAACTTAGAAGAAGTACCTGAACAATACAGCACACCATGAGACCTGGGCTGTGAATGAGCACATCTTCAGACTTCCTAAGGTGCACTGCATCATTAAAAATAAATCAAAGCCTGTAAAAGTTGACATACTGTAGCTGTTTTCCTCACCCCACCTGCTTTAATTTGACACATTTTCAGAGGAAAGTCACTATTCATTTCATATCTGAACCTGTCAAAACTTTTTTTTTCCCCTTCACTTAATACCAGAGGAGTCAAGTTTCTTGGTATGGCTTGTTGAAAAGCTGTAGAGACCAGACAACTTGTTGCATGCAATGCATCAATGGGGAAATAAATAAAGTCTGTAACTGAGTAAATATTAAAGATTTCAATTAAAGTATAAAAAATTGAATGTTCAAAGCATTAAATTCTAAGTAAGAAAATAAAAGTAATTGATGCTTAATATTTCAAAAAGACATCTAATGCTATCAGCCGAGGAATGATTTGAGGTTTTGTGTTTGTTTTGGTTTGTTTTTTTTTTTTCCTTTTTTTACAGGTAAAGTGCAGACTCCTTACCTCTGAACCTGCATTTCTTAGTTAGTGTTATGCATGTTTAATAGTACTTCATATTTTCCTGAGATAGCACCATGAGACTTTTTGAAAACTTGAGGTGTCACAAAATGCCAAATATCAGAAAATAACTCCTTACCTCATTCTGATTTCAAGTAAATGCTCCTCTAATAGGTAAAGAAGAATTAAGAATCATGGGGATGTAGTTCTACCACCTAAGGGGAAAAAAAGTAAATACCTTTGACAGGTAAGTCAAGTCCTCTGTATGTCAATATGGCAACATGGTACCAGTTATTTAGGAGCAGGATGCCCCTTAAACTTTGGTCAGCAATTCCAGCACAAACTTAGTTGACAAAAATTGTCACAGAAAAGAAGAATCAACCTTTTTTTTGTTAGAGGAAAATATTCCCTTTGAAAAATATTTAGTTGAAATGGACCTAACAAGGCTTTTAAAAGGTTGTTTTCAAATGCCAAGAGTAGTTTTTCAACAGCTGATAACAATGGGACCCTTATATACACCTTTAGAAAATAGAAGAATTATTTCTTCCCAATTTTTCAAAGTAATTTGAACAAAGAAATCCCCTTGGGGAAGACAGCAGATTAGTAAGGAAAAAACTGCTGCCAGAGAATTCACCTTCTTTTAAGGTAAAATCTTAAATAATCAGACTAATGTTAATACAGAACTGTGCCAAGTTATATTAAATTTATGTGGAAATGTCTGCTCAACCTACAACACTTTCATGGGAAAGAAATCTTGAAGAAAACCATGTGCAAAAAATTAAGTTTTGTATTAATCTCAGCCTCTGTGAAATGTGTTATTGCTGGGTGATTTTGACTTTGGTAAAGTCTTTGGTTCAGTCTCAAGCAGAGACAAGCCTCCCCTGTTAGCTGATATTTTCATTGTTTTAATAAATTAAGTTATCTTTGAGTCAAAGTTGCAGGGAGGAATGCAGCTACTTGGATAGCAAGGGCAAAAATCTCATGGAGCAGTGTGAAACACATCTGCTCTGCTCAGTGTGAGATCATTGCAGAGAACAGTGAACTGGAGCTATACAATTCCATGGATCTCACCGAGAAGGAAAGCTGCGAGTCTCCATTACTACAACCAAATTCTTTAAATCTCTGTGCTGTGAATGAGTCAATTGCCTTGTTTACCTTTGATTTGCAACCACAGCTTTTACTGTGAGCAGTAAAACTGGGAGCACTGATTCATAAAGGACTCCACAGCCATGCAAGGCAGTTTAGTAACATGAAACAACCTCAGCTGGAAGAGAGAGAGCAAGTGGTTAGCTCTGTTAAGAGACAGTCACAGCTGGCTCCTTCCTTTGACAACTAGTGACACCCACCAGCACTGTCTGGGTTGACCAACTTACAAATGAAGAAACTGGCTCTAATAACACATTTTAGGAAGAACAGAAGTAGTAGACATGGGAATTGCAGAGCTGTAACAAGTACTGAATGGCAAATTTGCTTTGTAGGATCATGCTGGAATTGAGGCTGCTGAACGCGCAGTTATATCAGACTCTGGTGGCCACAGTGCAGTTTTATTAGAGATGTTAGAAACATTCCAGTTCCAATAGTTAGGTATGGTTAGAACTAAGATCTGCCTGATTTTAAAACTTATGCCGACAGAGCTCCAAACAGCTCTTTATTGTCTGCTGGCAAAGCACTGATGTACTGCGTGGACTCCATCCAGTAGCAGAGAGCAATAAATATGCATGGCAGGGAGAAGATTAAGATTCTGGCTTTCCCCAAACCTATCACCCAAAATTGACTATGAGAAAATTAAAGACTTGACAGGAAAAAGTGCAATTAAGTATACTCAGGTGTATTTACATGTGCTCTGAATGAATTACAGGATACAGTGACTGTGCCAATCACAGTAGAGAGAATTATAGAGTGAATAACAGAGTAATAACATACTCATTAAAAGTACATTAAATCTATATCTCAATATTTTGAAAAACAAAGCAAAACACATCATCAAAACCACTCCTTTCTGAATTTTTAAATTAAGATAAGGGTAAAGAGCTCCCTTTCAATCAGAGGAAAAACTTTTTATGGCAACACAATGGATTACAGGAATTTTATGCAAAATACTCAACAGCTTCCAAGAATTTTTAAAATTAACTATGAGTTTAATAAAAATTATGCAGAAATTTTATCCATTCCTACTCAGAAGACAAATTTGTCATAATACTGATTTCAAATTACCTGAATAGAAAATTAAGAGAGCTAGTCCAGTTATGGTTAGGGTTAGGGTAAGGATTGACAGAAGAAGGTTAAGAGCTTTGTGTATTTTTATTATTTTTATAATAATTTGATCCAAAAGTACTCATTTTATATAATTCTTACATTATGCATACTCATTGACACCACTTTCTTAAAAAGTCAAGTGTTATTCCTAAACTCACTGAATTAATATAACAACAAAACAACTAGAAATGGCTGATTAAATATTTCAGTCACCTTTAATGTCACAGAGTTAAAGCAATATATTTTGGGTTTCAAATATGTTAATGTAGCTGATTCTTCAAATCATTGTACACCTGTAATTTAAGTTTCTCTCTAAAAAACACCAGTTTCTTGAAAACAAGATGAATTATTCAGAGCTCATAGTGAACTTGAAACCACAAATCATGTTTCAATGCTTTCAAACTCTCAGTATGGTGGCTAAGAAGCTTGCTGTAGGTGTTAATTAATGGCTGCATTAATTGTTAATTAACAAGTGTTGAAATAGTAGCAGAAATTAATGCAGAATACATTTAGACTTTCCTTGTTTAACCATTTTAGAAGAGTGGCTGGCATATCTAGCCAACTTGATATTTCTCAGTCTTTTTGCTGATTCAGACCATGGCCACTGGTCTTTTTTTCGCTTGGATGGGACAGGTTTTCGCTTAATTCTCAGCTAGGAATAGAGAAGTATCAAGGCAATCCATTCCAATACTCCAGTTCCTGTGACTAGACCACTTAAGTCACATTAGGAAGCAGAGTTACTGCACAGTGCTGGGAATATGTAAGGGATGCCATGAATCCATCAACCATGTCAAAGTTTTCCTGAGTTTCCTCGTTCTTGGGTGTGAGTCTGAGAGTGGGTGAGGTATGAAGATTAGGACTCAGGAAGAAAATTCACCTATATTAATGATTCTCTTCATTAGAGATTTATTTTTAGTTGCCCAAGCACAGACTCCAGCCCATATTTTCAAACAAACAAACAAAAAACACCCTCTTCTTAAAGTATCACTGTGTGGGTTGTACAGTTCTAGCACAACAAAACCTTAGTGACAGTATGATGTCTTCATCAATATCAAATACATAGCTGCTTATCATCCAGACAAAATCTGCAGTTTGAAGAGACAGGAATACCTCAAGGATCATCAAATACAATATAAGTAACTGGAATTTTTTATAAAGTGATCGTAGGTTATGAACACAAGAAAGTTCAATAACAAACTTGGTGTTCTGTCAAATCCTAAACCGCATACTTCCAGTAACAAGGCTAGCATTTATTTCACAGCAGTCTAATGCTCAGAACTTCCAAGGATGAGCACATTCTACTTTAGAAATAATCACCAACCTTTCCTTATGTTGCAGACTTTGAGATTCTAAAGTGAATCATAAATATTTCATGCAAGTATTGCTCTGTGGCACCCATCTGGAAGAAACGTATTTTCTCCTTTGTTGATTAAAACTTTATTGACCTTACTGTCTGTCAGGTCCTGCTAAGGGGATTTTTGCCAAGCAAAGTTTTAATATTGTGCTTGCCAAAATGCATCAACAGATTTTGTAAAGGGTAATCGTAAAACCATGGGGAACATTTAATATTACAGCTAAGACCATGGCATTTACATTTTAACTTTTGCTTACTTTCAGATTTTCTGCAGTTACAATGGGAAAATGAAATGCAGACAACACAAACACCCCTGCATAAAACAGTGAAATGTCATAGGCTCGATAATTAAGGGATGTTGTAACCTTACTAACAATATTTCCAAAGTAAATATCCTTACTTAATAACTTAAAGTTTATGGAAAAATTCTTCTTAAACTATCTAATCTTCTTTTTTTTTTTTAATTTCTGACAAAGAACAATTTTGATGAAGAGTCACAGAAAAAGATTATTGCACAGCCTGAGCTCTGAGTTTTGTGAGAGCTTCTGAGAAGGAGCTTAAGAACCATTCCTCACTAGGAACCACAAAGGACTGACCATTAATTTTCTCTGCAGACAAGAGAGAGCAGAGGTTCATGGCTGGCAAGAAACCCCAGCTACCCTATGTAAGTTCTGAAATCCCACTAAAGGGAGGTCAGTTGCAGGTGGAAGTAAGGTGTAATGTAGCAGGACACAGGAGAAGACTATGGGGAAAATAAAAAGTATTTTAAGAACCTTGTTCCTAAGGCTAGACATGAAGAATAGATTTTCAGAAGCTGTTACTGATTTGTATATTTGAATCATGTTTGATAAAATAAGTATCCGTGTTTTAAACAAAGAGTCTTGTTTCTTTCTAGCAGAAACACTCTAAAAATGTTGGTTTGTCCCAGACCAACTCATCAGATATTTGACTACCAGTGTTCTGCCAGTATTCTTCAGATATATTTTAATAAACCATTTTTCAGAGAGAAATGAAAGTACTCTGTTGACCAAACAACTAGTGGTGAGATACAAGGTCTTGTCAGTATATTACAGTTTTCTTTTCTTTCCCATCCTCCTTAAAACCCCAGAGTTCTTTCAGGCTTCATCTCTTCATAAGGTGTAATCTAATCCTACCCATATATCTAAAAATCTCATTATCTATATTGTTAACCTAAAAATAATTATCTTCAAAGCAAGAGTGACCTAGAAAGACCTGATATTATCCAGCCTACCACAACTCTTGGGGATGATTTACTGTGGAGTGAAATGCAATGGAGGATTTGGAAAACACACGTAGTCTAGTGGTGCAATAGAACTCCAACACAGGTAGTGTACCAAAAAATTCCAAAGTAATAGGTTTCCAGTCTGGAAAAAAAAAAAAAAAAAAAATTATTTCAGACAGAAAATAACCAAAGTCAAAAGAGTTCACAAACAAGTGCAAAAAGGAGTATCACCACAGACAATATAATATGATTATTTTACTGAAATTCAATGTTTGGATTTTAGAAATGTTTTTGTCAGAGCAGACACATAGAAAGTATACCAAATGGTGTATAAACAAGACTATATGTTATTCTGGTAGATCAATTGGTTTCACAAAAGTTAAACTGAAGGGGAAAACAAGAAGACTTTGCTGAACTGTCCTTCCCAGTTAACTTCCAAAGAACCTTTAATCCCAATAATAGTACCAGCTCAACGGTATCAACTTCTAGCATTTCATATCTTTGAAGGCTCATTTATCTTCACTTATACATCTGTCAGTAATCCTTTTTTCCTAAGTGCTATCCAAACACAACACTTTAACAACATTCAGCCACAAGGCAAAAGTTAATCACTAGACTGATAGAGAAGGAAACAGGGCTACACAATGGGGCAATGTTACCCAGCAGAACAAGAGATCATCTCATTTCTGTGCAGTAAATCCAATGATTGCAACACAGCAGAGGTAATTCAGAAGTAGTTCTGATTTATCTCAGCATAATCCACTTAGTTTTTTTGGCTAATTTCTGCACTGCAGAAATATGCAACCTGTCTATTGAAACACAGTTTGGGCAAAACATATACATTTATATGTATATACTCTTTGTTGCAGGCAAAGCAGCAACTATACTTTACTTGTAAGTCCTATTCCTGAAAGAACAGAAAGAAAAGTAAGCATTTGGCCAAATACATATGTCATTTAAAGAAAAATATTCTTGTTTTTATGATACATCATTTGGTACTCCACAAGATAGAACTTCCTTTTCCAGTCTGTACTTTCTGTGTCGTATTGACCGTCAGAAGTCCATAATTTTTCCAAACCACCCTGTCCGATGAACTTGTCCAAAGAGGAACTATAGTGAACTAGAGGTGGTAATGTGGTAAAGGCCATAGTAAAAGAGGAGGACATATTTTAGTTTAGTTGACTTAGCAGGTGCTTCTCTCTTGGTGCAACTCAAAAATATGTCACCTGAGGTTTCCATTTAAAAATCACTTGCCCATATGGAGTATGTTACCACATCTGTTCAGAAAAGTAGGTCACAGATATGTAAATATGGAAATTAAACCAATAAAAATAATCCACTCTGCATCCATAATTTCTGACCCAAATAATGTGCTGACCTCTAGAGCTGATAAATCTGCTAGTAGTTGGCAAAGATCTAACAGTAGAAAATTTATATTTGTAAGAAGAACCCACAAACAAATTTATGGTGACAAGCAAACATGAGCAAAATATTTATACATACAGATGTGCTGCAACACCTGTTTTGGGTGACCTGTTTTGTTTTGTTCAGCAGCAGCAATTTCCTCAACTCTTACACTGTATTTATACCACTGTCCTTTTTTATTCCCCAACACTGCTCCACAGCTATGATGACACAGCATTTGCTAGCACACCTGCAGCATACTCGTCTATATCCAAAGCCGGAATCATGCCTTTCAGTTATACGTCCTACATCTGGGAGATTAGATCTGAGCCCAGACATTACAATCCTTGTATCAGAAATTTAAGTAACCTTCAAAGGCCCTGTGCTGACTTCTCCATTCCCACCATCTGAATCCTTCTCAGAGTCTGGAAGGAAAGAGCAGTGTATCTGCAAGCTTTAGTATTTGAAAGACAAAACTCTGGATTATACTAGATGTTTTTCGTTTTTATTGTAAATTTTTAGGAAGCTTTGCCTTTCTTCATAAATTCCCTCAAAAATCTAAAGTCATAAACTGAACTTTACAATGGCTGAACCATAGTGGCCTTCAAATTAATACACATGTAACTATTTGTAACGTGATAAAACATTTATTTCAGCATTGCACTTTGTCAGCATCCCTTGTGATCCTGTTAATCTAATTCAAACACATAAACTGTTATCCTGCATTAGGAATTTGTTCCAGCTATACTGAAGAGGTTTCATTTCAGCTGCTATTTGGTTTTTATTAAAACAGAACTGCCTAAGAGCACTAACACTGGAAAAAGGAACTGTGTTTGCCCGGTGTGCTACAAATTTGGGGAGTTGGCACTTAAAGTGCAGACAGACAGGAATAAAAGGAGATGGTGACACAATACAGGCAGAAGCATGAAGCAAAATGGCAACCTCAGTACTACAGTAACACTACTAATTTTTAAGATTATTTCTAGGTTGTTTTTGGGGTGTTTGTGGTTTATTTGGTAACAGGATTTATTTACAGGACAGAACTGGAAGAGAAAACACACTAGTAATCATAGCTTTAGGGATTTCCTGCCATACGCAAGACAGGTAAGCTTGAAATACAAGACTTTAGTATCCAGGAGTCAGGATACCTAGACTAGTATCACAGAATCACTCAGGCTGGAAGAATGTCAGGAGATCTCTAGTCCAGTGCCCTGCTAAAAGCAGGGTCTGCTCTGAATTCAGACAAGTTGCTCAGGGATTATATGATTTGGTATCAAATATCTCTCAATACAGAGATTGCACAGCCTCTCTGGACAGTATGTCCCAGCACTTGAAGTCCTAGCAGTGTTTTTCCTCCCACATCCCAATATACAGTTAGAAGAACATCTACAAATCGATTGGCCCGATAGTACCCACCTGAGGGTGTTAGGAGAGCGGGCTGATGTCATTGCGAGACTGCTCTCCATAATCACTGAGAAGTTATGAAGATCAGGGGACAACCCAGGAGGCTAGAAGAATTCTCATGTCCCTCTCCATCTACAAGAAGGGCTTATAGGAGGATCCAGGAAATTATGGGCCCATCAGGCTTACTTCACACCCAGGACTCTTATTCCCACAGCCCAGAGTGCTGTTGATCGCTTTGTTGCCAGCGTTCACGACTGACTGGTGTTCAGCTCTTTGCTCTCCAGGGCCCCAAGCAGAGCTTCTCCTCATCCAGTCAGCCAGACCCCCTTCATATTACTGTAGGAGGTTCATTCCCAAGTACAGGACTTGGCATTAGTCCTTGTTGATCTTCATGAAGGTCCTGTTGTTCCATCACACTAGCCTGACTAAAGCCATCTGAACAGCAGATGTTCCCTTGAACATTATCTGTTCTGTTTCCTGGTTTTCTGTCACTGAAAAAATTGGCCAGGGGGCATTGTGTCTCCTCAACACCACTGATAGAGATACCAAACAGGATAGGCCTCAGAATAGACCCTCTGGAAAACTCCACTTCTAAATGTCCTTCAGGTACAATATGGCCACTAACTGCTACATTTTGAATCCAATGAGACAGTTTTTCACATCTCTGGTAGTAAATTTATCTAGAGTGTAGCAATGCAACATCCTATCAGAGAGAGAAAAGATGCTACAGGAGACCATGTTGAAAATTTTGCTAAAGTCAAACTAGATGGCAGCTGCTGCCATCTCTTCATCCACAAATTTAGTCATTTCATAGGATGACAAAATCATATAAAAAATTGTGTTGGAAGGGACCTTTTAAAGGTCATTTAGTTCACAGATTCAACTAGATCAAGTTTCTCAGAGCCTTGTCCCAAATGACCTCAAATGTTTCCATGGATGGGGTATCTGCCCCCTCTCTGGACAACCAGTTCCTGTGCCTGACCACTCTCACAGTAAAGAATTTCTTCCTAATAACTAATTTAAACCTACCCCCCTCCAGGTCAAATCCATTTCTCCATGTCCTAACACTACATATTCTTGTAAAAAGTCCCTCTCCAACTACTCTGGTCCCTGCTAGGTACTGAAAGGTTGCTGCAAGGTCTCACCAGAGCCTGCTCTGCTCCATGCTGATCAGTCCCAACTCTCTCAGCCTGTTGTCATAGAAGACATCCTCCAGCCTTCTAAACATCTTTGTGACCCTTCTCTGGGCTCCCTGTAACATGTCCATGTCCTTCTTGTGCTGAGGAGCCCAGTGTGGGATGCAGTACTTCAGGTGGGGTCTCACAAGGACAGAGTAGAGGGTGAGAATCCTTTCTCTCAATGTGCTGGCCATGCTTGTTTTTCATCATGCAAGGCAGTTAGGTTGGTCAGGTCCAATTTGCTCTTCATAAATCCTTTCTGGTTGCTCTCATTCACATTCTTCTTCAGCACCCAGAAACTGTTTTGAATAGGACTTGCCTTGAGACCTTACTGATGACTCAATAAAGGCTGACTGGCCTGTCATGACCACTAAAACTGGGATGAAGAGTTGGTCATGGCCTCTAAAACTAGGATGAAAAGTTGGAAAATAAATCATAAGGATCTCAGTAGTCCGACAGGAACCTCATGAAGCTCTCCAAGAAGAAAATAGTGTACCTTTAGTGTAATAGACAGAAGAGAGAAGAAGGAGCAAGAATCTTCTTAGAGAAGCACGGTAAGATAAAAATTAAGAATAGCTGCAAACAACCTAACCTAACCAGAATTTAGCCTTGCAGCAAGAAGTAAATTGGGAGATTTACAAAAATCTGTTCTACTCTTAATTATTTAATGACAGTATGACAGATAAATAAAAGCAACTAGAAACTGGCCGAAACAAATCAAGGCTGGAGAAAATAAATTTATTTCTCTAGTAACATTATGAACGACATACAAGATAAGAATAGAGGGAAAAGTGTTTAATGCTGAAATATCAATAAGTAAAATAATGAAAGCCCCCTCATAACAAAGAACATAATAGTTGAAGCATGACTATATTAAGTTGGAAGATATTCAACTTTATTCATTTAGTAAGTTAGCGAATATAATAGGAAAATCTTTGGCTCATATTTATACAGGTTATTTATTATAGAATTCACTTTTTCTTAAGAGATGAAGCACTATTACATTGTCAAGCATGATAGCAATTTGACTATGATTCCCCTCTGGCACAAGCATGTCTTGAAGCAGGTAAGAGAAGATCAATATATGAATTCACAGATTCATGCTCCTACCATTCAGCTGATGCCTCAACAAGCATTATCTCTCCACTTATTTTTTCCACATTTTTCTCACTCTCAGTGTGTGCTCATGTTATGTGGCTATCTGATCTAGATGAGTGGTTCCTTTTTGTTTCCTCTTCAGGTGCACGATAATAAAAACAAAAATTTAAACAAATGGAAAACCAACACCAACTGAGATCTTCAGAGTTAAAAGCCACTTATCTAGATGTATATATTGAGCAATTCAAAGTTGTACAAACTACTATTCAAATAATTTCTCTTTCTTATGCTAAATCTGGCACCACAGGCAAAAGGAAATCTTCTGGACAAATTAATACAGGGATATTGAAAAAAGGGAAAATTTCAAATCTCTTAAAGGAAACATTTTTACTTACTATTTATTCTGCAGCACATTGCAAATGAAACACTTGCAGAAAATCATAGGGAACTTTCTCAAGTGTAAATATTGGCTTTTTCCTCTATCTTTTCAAATGTAACTCTGTAGAAAAGAAAATTCTATAAAGTCAGAACTTAAAAAAAGTAGCTTTGGTTTCAAGTTGGAAATAGTTCTTTACAGTTGCATTGCAGTTACAACAATAGATTTAATCCTACTGAAGAACAGTTTTAATTCTGTTAATCTTAATGACATATTGTTTAAGATTTGGGAGATGGACAGGGACATAAACTCAGCTGATGGAAAAGTCCTTCATTTATATCTAATTTTAAAAAGATGGAGTCCCATCTGCCTAGTGTATTTAAAATGCATCTATTTAATGTTATTACAAATATTTCTTAGCGAATTTCATGCCATATATTCAGTAACTTTTATTTAATTTAAAAGATTTAAGTTTAGCTATGGCTGAACTTTCAAGTGTTGCAATAGCTGAAATTGACAAAATACAATTAAAGACTAAAATTCAACAAAATTTAATACCTGATGTACCTTAATAGAACATTCCAAATACCATTGCCTTATTCTCTGCTGATTCCTCAACATACATTTTAATTTCAACATCTTGGAGTTAATACATTCTGCTGGGTTATGGTTGATTTGCTGTCATTTTGAAATAGGCTCTGTGAAGTCTTATGGGAAAATTCAGAAATTATCCTGAAATCTTATGTTTTTATTTTTATTGTGTTTGTTACATTTATACTTGTAGGGAAGTACATATTTTAATAAAAAAAAAAATAAAATTTTCGAGCATTTTGTGATACTTTGTTACTTTCTGCATGTACCACTAAAAAGAAGAAAGTTCATGACACAATGTAAGTGTATCATTTTCTTTCGAAAAAGTTATAGAAACATCCACCAACAGATTGTTTGTGCACATTGGCCAAAGGTGCATGAAAGAAAATAGAAGATGTGAATACCACGTTTTGGGGAAAGGGGGGTGGGGAGGGATAAATTATGCCTTTCAACAAATTCTTGCCTCTTTCTATGAGTCTAGAAGTGAGACTGTTTAACTCACTTTGACTCCAGAAAAATACCTTGATATTCTTTACCTTGCCACCATTGCTTAAGGCCTTCCAAGGCCATTAGGAGCTCTGTAGGTGTAACAGTACCTCAGTGTGAAGATTTCCTAGTCATGCTGTTTCAGTTCCTAAAGGATCATGTATAAAACTATTCTACTATTGATGCAGGCAGCCTTGGGTGAAAAACCCACAATTCAGGTTGAAGTTTAGCCTGTATGAAAACTGACTTCATAGTTAAAAGCTGTGAGGTAAGTGCATGCAGACAAAACTCCTTCGTATTCCCAAAAGCCCTTTCTGTATCACACAGAAATAACATGAAGGGTGGGATTAAGGCACCTGAAACTTCAGGGAACCAGAGGCAGCAGACACGATACATGATGTGTTGCCATAAACCTGAGTCCAGGAGTAAGAACTGGAGGCCATCTGGAGTTCAAGAGGATGTCCAAGGTAACTCTACTGATCAAATACCTTCTCTGATACCATAGAACTGTTTGGGTTGGAAGAGATTTTAACATCACCTAGGTCCAATCTGCCTTGCTTGGGCAGGGATGCCACCTACTAGATCAGCTTGTTCAGGGCACCCTGGCCTCCAACATTGCCAGGGATGGGTCATCCACAACTTTCCTAGGCAGCCAGTTCCAGTGCCTCACCACTCTCTGCATAAAGGATTTCTTCCTCAGATCTAATCAAAAATACCTGAGTTTTTTTGTTTAAAACTGTTCCCCTGTGTCCTATCCCTATCTGCCCATCTAAAAAGTTGCTCTCCCCGACTGGGAGAATTTGGAAAGAAATTTAGGACCCTTTAGTTTTTAAGGACATATCTAAATAAAAACTTTGCTTAACATGAAACTGACACTGGAATGTGAAATGTCCTTTAGCAAAGATTGTAGAGATTCAATGCCTCTTAAATCCTTCTGAAGACCATGCAGTTCTTGCTTCTTTCAGTTGATCCAGCTATTTGCTTTATTCCTGGAGGCCAGTTTCTTCATCTTTGGACTCACAGTGGGAAATTCTCATCTTCTTTCTTCTTCGAAAGTGTCGTCTAGTACTAAATAGAAGAGAAATTAATTCCTCTTCCTAGTTCTAGTACATGATATGGCAGCTGCAAAGAATAAATAAGCACAGAAAAATCACCTCTATGGTGGTTCCACTGCGGGTTCCTGAGCTTAGAGAGAAATGTCTGAATATCCCTGGTTAGACCTTTGCCACTTGAATATATTTTTCTTAGCACTGCTCTATATATAACCTTCATGGAACTGCTACAATAAAATATATTAGTTTCTCCTTGTGAGAAGAATTTCTTCTTTATATTTGGTATTTGCATAACTACTATCAAGTGATCCTATATGTTTGTATGCCAATTCTTTGTCCTAGTCAAAAGCTAAAGGAAAAATAAGAAAGAGGAAAAAAATAATAAAAACCAAAAGAAAAAAGAGAGAGGCTGGAGTAGTGCTCAACAGGAAAAGTTTTACACATTAAAGCACAGCTGTGATTTTTACTGCAGATTCACAATCCATTGTAGTCTTAGGACATCATAAAACTATTTTACCTTTTGTGTTCCCAGTGGTTAGTCTCTGTTGAAAGACTGGGTTACTTCAGTCTGAATTCTGCTCTGAAAACAGGTTTAATAAGTGGCTACGCTTTTGTGTGTTTTGAGATATAGATTTGGGTGATTAAGCCTTGACATTGAGTACAGCAGCACTGGGTCAGAAACAGGTCCACCTACCAACATATCCTGTCTCTGAAAGCACATATCTCAAGAGAAAAAAAAAAAAAAGGGCAGACATTCTGTGACACTGTACCCCTACATTTCCTCTGACATAACAATAATGTGCGCCTTGAGGACTTTTGAGTCACAGGTTTTATCTTTGTATTTATCAGCCCTTAATGAATGTTTCTCCACAGATTTCAGTAATTTATTTTTAACTCATCTAAACTTTTACCATACATATTATTCCATGTCAGAAAGTCATATCATTAAATAAGACCTTCTGTGGGAAAAAATATGTACCTATTTTTTATTCTATGACTTAAATCTCCTTAAAATTTGATTTGTCTCTGCCTTGTTTCTGTATTCTGAGAATGAATGAAAAACTATTCTCCTATTCACTCACTGCCATGGTGCTCATTATCCATTTCTTCTCCAGACAAAATATCCAAATCTGCTTCACTTTTTCTCTTGCAGAATCCATTTCACCTTATTTGTCATACTTGTTGCCCTTTTCTGTACCTTCTCCATATCTAATATTTTATTATTATAAACAGAACTGCAAATAGCATGCAAGATGTGAGGACAACATGGATTTATACAGCAGCATAATTATACTTTTTGCTTTCCTCTCAATTCTTTTCCCAGTTCTCAAAACAAGTTATTTTTCTGACCACTATTAAACATTGAGCTGATGTTTTCAGGGTGTGATTATATAATGACTCCAAAATCTCTTTCCTGAATAGCAATAACTAATTTAAAGATTTTCACTGTATATGTAGAGATGGATTGTTTTTCCAACCATCACTACTTTGCATTTGTCAAAAGTGAATCTCACCGTTTTATCACCAGCCAATCAGCTTCACAAAATGTACCCAGTGTTCTTCATTCAGATTGCTTCCTTAATATTTTGCATAAATTTAGCATTATCATCAAACCTTGACACCTCACTCTCCCCTTTCCAGACCAGCTGTGCCCTGCCACAAACCCCTATGGATCCCTTCCATTTTAAAAACAGTGTGAAAAGGGTCCTCTTGGTCCAATTAGCTACAAATGGAAGGATGCTCTCTTTTATCAAATGAGGGTTGTGTGTATTTTCTTATGTCCAGACATTCTGGCAACTATATGAAGTTGCTTCATTCCCTGACATCTTGCATTCCTGCTGCTCTCAGTTATCTCACAACCACCACTACAGCTGGCTTCTGGAATCCACAATAAATGCAAGCCAGCTTGCTGCTCTTGCAAAATGAAATTGGAATTGGAAACCAGAGGAGTCTGCTTCAAACTTTATACCCTACAGCCAACACAGATTCACTCCCCTGTTTCAGTCAAGACCCTCTCTCAGCAGTGTGGGAAATGGCTCTCACGTTCACTTGACCACTGTCCTGTGCAGACGAGCCCATCTCTGGTGAAATCCTGCTACTCAAGCAGCCTGCACAGCACGTTCTGCAAGTCAGAAGGATGCAAGGACAGAGACAGACTAATTAGGATCACAGTAGAAGACAGTGGTTTTCCCCACATAAATTACTCATAGACCAAGAAGGTCATCCCCCAACAAACCAAGAGGTGCTGACAGATACCAACACGAGGCTTAATAGAGTTTGATATTCTAGTACGTGCACACAGAGGTGTGCAGTTCAAACCAAGAGGCCAGTGTTGCTTGTCAGAAATGCCTGATCCACACTGAGCTCCAGCAAGAAGGCAAGCAGCTATTTTTATAAAACCTTCAGCTTGTGGAAAGGTTTAGATTGTCAAGTTTCTTCATAGTCATCTACATTAGTATGATGCTAGTGAAAGGTGAAGAAGGAAAGACAGAATATGCCTGAGCTTAGGAGATACACAGGGCAGTTAGTATTTGGTATGGAGGTAAGTGCTAGAAGAATTATAGTGGTACATTAAAATGTACATTATAATTTGTTTAGCAGTACAAAAGCAGCATTCTTTCCCTCAATACTATTATAAGATATGTGAAGCCTATCTCTTCTGTGATTCCACTTCTGGATCCAGAGTGATAACTTAATGTCATCAAGCACAATAAATGATTGTGCTCTTCTGCAGCCCACACCCAATTATTCTTGGTTCAATTTCATTGGCATAAGGTAAAGGCCTGGTATCTGTAACTGTTCATTATCAATGTCAGCATTGATAAGTGAATGAAGATAATCTCATTCCCATTCTATGCTATAACACTGTACTAAATTCAGTCACTGATTACTGTGGCAAATTTTTCCCCTGGTGTGCACCCTGCTCTGCGTTTTACTGCCAGCTTGTATTGTTGTCACTAGGCATCCCTGGCTTTCCTCTAGACTCTTCCCAACTTTCATTTCACACTTCAGGCTATTTGCATAGGAAATTGAACGTATCCTATGATGGTACACAGATACGAAAATGGGGTAGAGGGTACTTAGAGGGTAATATCTTTTCATGTACCAAAATATCTGTGTGAAATGTTCCTTAAACCTACCCTTCATTTCTTCATTCGGGGAAAAAAAGCCAAAACCAAAAACAAAAACAAAAAAGCAAAAGCACAGATACCTTTAAAAGGGTACCCTGTACTAATAACTGTGCTTACACAGGTAGCAAGAGATAATTTATCAGATATCAGGAGGACATTGTGGAATTCAAGTTTCCAACTGGAGCATACTTCATGCAGATTACAATGAATTTCAGTAACCATTGGAGCAGGTGACTTCACAACTGATACTTCAGCCTGTAGTCAGAAGTACCAGCTGCTCCTTTCTTTGTGTTTTAGATACAGCTCCTGTTTCCAGTGCTGCATTTAGAGACCTTTTGTATACTGCTTTCAGTACTGAATTTTTTTTAATCCAGGAGCTGTCTTAGAGTGGTGAGCATGGGAAAATAGTCTTCTGCACCACAAGTTTTTTTTGACTATATAAAGATTATCCTCACTATGTAAAAAAAACCAAAACTGAGTAAATATCCTGGGTTTCTGCAACAAGATTGTGGTTCATTGTATTTTCATTTTGTTACCACTGATCAGAAACATTCTTTGCAAGATGGGTCTCTGTTTCACACATGTATGCTCACATATGTATACACCCACTGTTTGCAAATGAAAAAGTGTAATTAGAACAAAGCTTTTTAATCTCCCCTCACTTCCCAACAAGCAGTTACATTCAAGCAGGAATTCAACTAGCACATCTGTGTGAGGCAGTATTTACATCTGGGTAGTGTCACATACTGCATAGGAGAAAAGCACAGTACATACTAAAAATACTTAGCTTTTAGTTCTCCCCCACAATCAATTCATGGCTTCATTTGAGCTTGAAAACTTACTTTTGAGACCAGACATGTTCAGCAAACTGAGGATTTTGCAATCAGTAGTCTTTTGATACGCACACAGTTATTGCTGAACAAAATAGAGTCTACACTACAAAAAAAAAAGTATTTTCAGGCAGGTGAAAGATAAGAAAAATGACATTAAGGTCTTCAGTACCCAGTAAAGTATCACTTATTAGTCACTAATAAGTAGCTTACCTGCAAAGATCATGATAATATGCCCTGCCATAACTCTGCTCAGATGAGTATGTCCCCACTAAACTATTTGCTGCTGGCCTCACACACTTTGACACTGACTCAGACTATCAGAGATTAATTCCACTACCAGTCTGGGAAGCTAAGGAATCAGGAAAGCAACAGAAGCTGCAAATACAGCAACTGGGTTCTATCAGAGCAGGGGGAAATCTGCATAAAACAGTTCAGTACAGCTTTGCAGGGAAATCTCTGTAGAAAATTAGTAGTGAAATAATCCTGAATTTATTTATTTATTTTTACCAGGAGAAATGCATTAAGAGCATAAGGTAGATATGCAGAAGGTTTTCTCTGTTTTATCAAATATCTCATTTAAATTCTAGAGCACAGCAGACATTCATTAAAATTCAGTTGTTGCCAGGAATTTCAGTGACAGAACTGTGACAGCTGACGACGGGGACACTGTTAGTGAGGTGGTCGAAGCTACACTGAAGATTCTTCCTCTCAGAAACACAGTTTGATCAGACTTTTTTTTCTTCCTCCTCCCACTCCCCGTTGCACCGAGTGTTGCAAAAGCAGATTTGTGATTAGACTGGACAGCCTTTCAAGCTAGGACTCCCTGCATATTCAGATCACCCTGGAACAAAAGCCATGATAAGCACAAGAAGATCCCTAGGACTACTCAGTAACAGAAGACACAGACAATAGCGCCATGGGCACACCGCTGGTAAACAAGGCAGCAAGAGGGACTGAGAGGAGAAAGAGCCAAAGTGTACATAGCAGTACTGAGCCCTAACAGAGCCCTTCCATCTTATTTCTCTTACTCCATAGCCTTTACCCATCTCTTTGTCTGTCTGGTTTGTATCTCTGTTCTCCCAGGACTTGGATTTCTCCTACCAATTAGGCTCATTAGGATATCCTGCAAGGCTCTGCCATTGCCCAATTAAACCAGTCGCCCGATTGCAGACAAAAATTGCAGGTGACTCTCCCTGTCTGAACTCTCTGCAAAGACTGCAAAATGATCTATCTGTATATATAAGACAGAGCATTAACTGCTTAGGTGCTAGGTAGGCATGGCACTGGCTCAGAAAACAATTTTTTGGAAGAAATTTCTTAATGTCTTTATGGCTACTCTTATCTGAGGTTATTAATTCCTACATCTAGTCCCACAATGAAAGTAAATCACAAGTTCTTTATACCACCAGCACCTGTTACATAAACCTAGTAATAAATTAATGAATGGATAAATAAATATGGAATGTCAGCATACATGATTGTTGCCTTCACTTACAGGTAACCACACCAGTCCTTAATTTGAGCACTGCTAATAACATGTACATTATTTTAGTCACATATTTTAACTGATGAAAATCAAACTTCATTCAAAATATACTACAGAAGGAAACAAATGTAAATCATCCCAAATAGTGATCTTCTGCAAGTAAGGTAAAAACCAGGGATAAGAAAATGTGCATTAAAATTGATATGCTCCTTTCTAAGTTCATTTCAATGAACATATATTTTGTCATCCCTGTCAAAATAAAGGGGTACCAAAACTGCTGGAGATTATCATTAAAATTTAATGATGAAAATTTCAACACCACAGGTTTCCAAAAAATCTGAAGATTTTTAATGGAAAAGCTTTGAAAAGGAAAACTATGAATGACAGCTTTCAGCATTACTGTTCTGAAACATTTTGCACCTCTGTCATTGTTTTCTTCTCAGTGCAAAATTCATAACGTCAAAGAGAACAAACATAAGACATGATTAGACAAAATAACTGTGCTTAAACTGCAGAAATAGACGTGTTTTGAATTCTAATTTCTTTTACTTCTCAAGTAGAATTCTTATTATTATCTGAAAGTGGAAAAGACTAAGTTACTTTTAAGCAAGTAAAACTCATCATCCATACAATATTCATGCCTAGACCTTCTTCTAGTCTTTGAGGAAATTTATCTTTATTGTTTTTATTCTGTCATTTCATAAATATCAGATCTATTGGAGAGTAAGAAAACAACTGAATATGTAACAAAAACTTAGAGGAAATGTTTCTAATTCAGAATTGCATGGCAACAACAATTTCATATGCAGGGAAGCTCTGATCCCACACTTCCTAAAATCTTGAAAGGGAAGAACTCTAAAAAGTACTTAAGAGAATTTCCCTATCTTACTTTATTAGATATTAAAAGTGTCAAGTTAATGTTTTGTTTTCCTTGATGGGAATCTCAAACTCTAAATCTATTGAAAATACACCAGTGTGGTTAGCTCAGGCTCCAAACTGAGATATATCTTATCCCATAATAAGGGCCAATCTGTAAAATATTACTCCAGATTTGGAGTTGTTTTTTGCCAAACTCTAAAGTTATGATATCAGATTTTAACAAGATGTTCTAATTTCCATGTCCCATGTCACAAACCTAGGACAGAGGATTTTTATAGCAAAAAATATCTCATATTTAGATCAGTAGTTCTATATGCAATAAGATGTTATTGGCATGTGTATTGCTTAATTCTTATCACTGAATGGAGTATGTAAGGAACATAATATTTGAAGAAAGGGATATTTATTCATTTTCCATCTTTAATACAGAGGATCTGGGTCCCACAAAAAGAGCTATACATCTCTGTCTGTTTGGAGTTTTTTCAGATGTAAACATTTAAATATCTATTTATTAGGTCTTTCATAGTTTGTAGTTCTACAGCGCTGAGTAGGTACTATGTGCTCTCATGTGTTAATTCATGGTTAATTTAACAGCTCCTGAAAGCTGGCTGGGGCTTCCACATCAAAAAATTTCAGTGTATAGCAAAAGTGGTTTAGTCCTCAGCATCCTGGAAATTTGTGTTGTGAATGTCACGCTATTTATTTTAATCCTTTTCTTTCAGGTATTCCAACATACTTTTCTTAGAACATTTATTTTGATGTAACAGGGAACAATTTTATGACAAGTATTCCTCTACTAGTATCAAGAAAGATGACAGCATTTAACAAGAACTGCTCCTATACTTAACCCAGACTACCTTATAGCACAATATAGCAAAACTCTTTTCATATCACCTCTTGTTCTCTCTCCTGGTGTCAACTTCTTATCTATATTTGATTATCTCGGTTTAGTATTTACACATCCTCCTTCCAGAAAGCAGGGTAATAAGGAGGATCCTGGGATTTTCTTCCTTACTCTGCTCTTGTGAAACCACACCTGGAGCACTGTGCCCAGCTCTACACTCACAGCCCAAGAAAGACAGTGACCTAAGAAAACAGGTCCAGAAGGAGGGTCATGAAAATGGCCAGAGGACTGGAACACCTGTTCTGTGAAGACAGGCTGAGACAGTTGGAATTGTTAAGCATGGAGAAGACTCCAGAGAGACCTAATTGTGCCTTTCAGTACCTAAAGGGGGCTTAAAATAAACATGAAGACAGTAATTTTACTAAGGCCATTAATAAATATGTCTGTGGTGGGTACTCCATGACTGGAAGTGTTCAATGCTAGGCTGGACTGTGCTTTGAGCAATCTGATCTAGTGGAAGGTATCTATGTCCTTGGCAGGAGGGTTGGAACAGATGACCTCTAAACGTCCCTTCCAACCCACACCATTCTGTGGTTCCATGATTCTATGTTTTCTTTTCCATCATGCAATAGGTATTAGACCAGGTTCCCTTTTCACAAAAGCATCAAGCCATTATAATGTATATCTATCAGAAACGTTTCTCTCAAGGCATTCCAGTTATTCAAGCTGCTTAAGAGACATGAAGAGTTTGTGAGGTCAAAATAAAACACACACAAAAAATTATCATTATTCAACTCCACATAGTTTTAGTTCTCCATTTTTTTATTTCTTTTTAATATATTTATTTGCTCTCAATTAAGATTTTGTTGTTAATTTTTTGTTACATTTTTTTTTATTTCAATTACAAATATAAAATACATGGACAGTTAAAAAGCAAAAACCAGATCACAAACCTTTTACTTCAAGATAAATTTTCTGAGTTGAATAATGATAATTTAATGATAGTCTTTCTCTCTTTCTTTCTTTCTTTCTTTCTTTCTTTCTTTCTTTCTTTCTTTCTTTCTTTCTTTTTCTTTTTCTTTTTCTTTTTCTTTTTCTTTTTCTTTTTCTTTTTTTTCTTTCTTTCTTCCCTGCACTAATTTTGCCTTCCTCTCTACACATATGAAAGATCACATACAAAGTACGTTCAATATTACAATCAGCAACTTAATACAATATGTAAGAAAGTCTTCAGCCTTCCAGATAAGTGTTTTAACCAATATGCAAATAAAAATCAGAACCAACTAATTTCTTCCCTGCCTGTATTTGGAAAGAAAAAAGTGAGTTCTGCTCAATTACCATGAACTGCTAAGTTCAGAATAGGAGCTCAGTATCTGCATTCCGGTAGTGCATCGAAGGCACCTGCCCATAGCTCAGACTTGGATAAGCATGTTCTGAAACAGAATGAGAAATCACAGTATTTCTTATTGCCAAAAATGCAGAATTTAGTGACCTTTGTAAGGTGCCTAATCCTGTCTAGATCCTGTGGAGAACTTTAAGGCATCTAGTCCTGGGGTTTACATTCCAACAAGAGACCAGGAGCTTAAAAATTAGGAGCTATGGCACCTTACATGAAGATCATGATCTGTTAGATTTAAGTGTGGAGAAAATCTGAAAGGTCAAACCATAAAATACACACTAACTCTCAGGTTATTTTTGCTATCACTGTGAAAATTATTATTTTCATCCTCTATGATTTTTTAAAATCAATGTATTAGTAATACAATTCAATTCTTATAATGCAGGAAACTGTTGTGAAGAGCAAGAAAATATCCATATATTACTGGAATCATAATTCTTTTACAATGTACCTGGAAGATTTTAAATGGCTTCTCTTCTGTGATAAACAGTGAAGTCAAGCCTGAGTCCTCTGAGCACAAGAAGAAATGAAGATAAGAGATACAAATAGTTCTGATTATTTTCTTTAGGTTTTGTTGATGTCTTTTGCTGCAAGTCTTAAAAATTATTTCATTTTTAAGGATTTTCTTTTATTTATTCCCCAGTGTTCACTTGGAAGTATTTTTCTGTACACATATCCTATGAATAGATCTTCACCAAAAACTCAAGCATACCTGTCAATATATTGATGAGCATAAATCATAATGCATGCCTGAGAAGCACTTATTAACGCTTTGAGGATACACCAGATCTTTAGCAAGTTAACAAATTCATGATATAATAATGTTTCTTTTTATGGAGTAACATATTATTAAGGGAAACAAATATGCTTTTATCATCAAGGATTATTCAAGCATGGGCTCAAGTCTAGCTGCATTGATAGTAGCATTATTATCAATGTTACTTTTTAATTAATTTGTTTCTGTTCTTTACCTTAGTAACTAGAAAAATTGTCTATTGCCACAAGCCGCCTGTAGTGACTGAAACAAACTTGTGTGCTTAGGTAATCTTAGGCAAAAAGTATAACAAACGCATACATATGGCTTTTGTTAGGCTTTTTGCACTTAACACTCTCCCAAACCATGGTGCTTTTAGCCATCTGTCCACATAAACATGTGGAAACTCTATATTAGGCTTCCAGGCTTGTCACTTTTTATGTAATTTGGCATATCAAGGATAATGCTGGTTGAAGCTAAGCTTGTCTGTAAAAGATGAGGCTTGTGGGCATAACTCCATTTTAAAAAACTCAGCTCAAGACCTCAATTAGTGCTGAATAAACAGCTATAATAGAAATTCAAATTACAACAAACAAGTTCTGTTCACATGAGCCTAAAGCAATCTGATCATTTGGGCTTTTAGCCATACTCTCAGCTCCCGCTGGCTGTTTCGGCTGGGATTCCAGCTCCAGCATGAGAGCAGGAGCTCCATGCAGGCTCTCTGCTGTCATCTACCCTGGGAAGCATGGCTTGCAGGACCAGTGTGACAGTAGTTGATGCCAGTCACCTCGACATCTGATACACTGTATGGCTAACTCCACATTCTGGGGGATTTGACAAATATTACCATGGCAGGAGGACATTTGAGGAGCTTCCTGATGCTGTTTGCAGTATGTTAGAGAAGGCAGATGTTAGCACTGCCCTGTGTCATGACTTCTGTCTACCCATGTCTTGATGTCAGTTTATTTCTGCCTGAAATATTCCAGCACATTCTCATTATCTTCTCACAAATAGAGGGCCTGGTTCTGAAAGCTGCTGAGTGTCCTCACTTTCTAAAATTCAGTTTCAGTCAGGTTCAGAAAATACTAAACTTCTCCAGGATACCTGGATTCAGCTAGCCAGTGCAATTCTCTGTCCATAATAACATATGTTGACAGATGCCATAAATTTGATTAGGAGATCCTTGCCTGACAACACTATTCAACAGATATACTGACAATGTACAGAAGATTTTGCAGATATATTAATTCAAAATACAGGATCCAGTAAACAAATAGCATAGACCATTCAGCTGTTCTGAAGTTTATGCAAAAGGCATAAGTAATGTGTTGTGTGCTTCAAAATTAAATAGATGTCTACACTCTGTTTTCAAGTCTGATTATGTTAATTCTGGACAAGATTTCTTTACAGTTAGAGCACAAAACTCTATTAACTAAAAGAAGCAGAGCCCAGCCTCCCAGCCTGCTCACTAGGTTTCATTTTACATCACTGAATGCATTTATAAAAATTCTTCTGCTAAAACAGCAAATATAGCCATACTAGCATTCTTTGTAGGCAAAGAGGTACTTTAAAAAACCTGTATTACAATGAAGGTAAAACTTATTAGAAATTTTGTTGCAAAACTGTAGAAGAAATGAGGGTTTTACATTATAATACATTAGGAAACCTATATATATTTTCCTTTGTGAATGTTATTTTTTCACATTTTAACAACTTAGATTAAAAGTCTATCTACTTGGTCTTCTAATATTCAGCTGATAGTGATCATTAAAGGAAGAAAAAACAATTTTTATTTTAATTTCAAAAAATATTAGTCTGAACAATCTAAAAAGTACCAACTCTTTTGCAGAAGAAGCTTCAACTGAGCTACTGTGGAATTTTTAGATTTTTGCTGAAGTATAAAAAGCAATAAAGCTAACAAATCTTGGTAAAATCTAAATATACCTATAAACTATAGCATCCTTAATGATTTCTTCTAGATCTTAGCTGTTTTAAGAACCAAAGGCTGAATTATCTAAAATAAGGGACAGAAACCTTTCTAGCTTTGGCTCACTTGAAAAAAAAAACAAAAAAAACAACCCACAACCAAAAAAAATTCCAGATATTATTACTATTATTACTTTTATTGCTATTATTATAATTATTGTTGTTGTTGTTTATTTATTTCATCTTAGCTGCATAGTATCTGTACTTGAAACATTTTTAAATGTTATTAGAATTTCTTTTGCATACTCCAGCCTAGAAGTCTGAGTCTGACCTTCTCACTCATGACAGTACCTAAAACACTACTTCTATCAGTGAGTTTTCTGGTAATGCCATGACTTGAAGAGTAAATAATGCTTAGCATCTGCAAAAGTGTCACAAAATGAGAACAAGAGGAAAAATTTAAAAATATGGTATCACTATCACATAAAGATATTTAATTTTATTTATTCAAGAAAATTTTTCTTCATCCCGGAATGAATAAATCCTTTATTGTAGGCAGAACCCTTTGGTTTATATAGCTGCATACATGAACTGCCTTACTGGTTTGATCTTTAGAAGACAAGATGTGCTGGAATATGGTTCACTGTTGATGTGAATGTTCTCCTGGCAAAGAATCATAGAATATCTTGAGTTGGAAGTGACCTGCAAGGATCATCCAGTCCATCTACTGACCCTGCACTGGGCAACCCCAAAAATCACACCAGTGATGGCATGCCAGTGGCAGGACATGATGAGGAAACAGAAGAGCCTTGCCTAATGCTCTAACATTTAAGAAATGGTTCTTCTGCAAGATGAAAGCATGTAGCAGGTTTTTTCCCTTACACTCTGTTGTTAAAAAACAGTGAATCTATCATTAAGATTTCAGAGCAATACTGGAGGCAAAAAAAAACACACTGGAGGTTTGAAAGGATAGTACAGTAACATTAACTTTGCTACATGGAATGAAACTGAAAAAGTTTTCACTTTTTATTTTTTTATTTAATTATTCTGTAAATTAAGCAATTAACATTTAGCCTACTGGTGTTCTGCTTTACTTCTTATTTCTGCTTCTATTAATTAATAGGTTATGCTTTTAAAATAATTTAATAGAGTCTTTTTAATAAAGACTTTAACATCTATATTTTGATTTGAAGGCAGCTTTGTTAATCTGAAATTTTTAGGTATTTTTTTTGTAAAATGATAGCAAATATTTCCAAGTAATGTTTTACTCCCTCCTGTTATTTTGGTGTTTTCTTCATGGTCAATTTACTGTGGAGTTCATTGTCTGCAACACAGTAGAACTAAACTATCCATTTTCATTCTGTCCTATTACTCTGCTTGTCCAAAACAGCAGAAAAGATGGCTCCCATGACTTGTTTTTCTGCCTACAGAAGAAAACTTGGGAAACATGAAACTCTTCTTAGAAGAAGATATATTTTGCAATTTTTCCAAGCCAGGAACACAGATTACAATTTTAGAGAACAAGAGAACAGCTTGTCCTGATGGGAAGAATTTTTTTCTCGCCTGCAAAAGTAGTGGGGGTGCAAAGTCCAGTGTTCAGGAGGTGCACCCTGCCTTGAACAGCACAAGATTTTGGAGATCTGGACATGGTTTATATAGCTGAGAGGCTGAGGAACACTCAGGACAGTTACCTGCCAGCTAAGTCACTCTGATCCCAAATACGTTGAAGTTAATACCGTGGCATGATGAAATGTGAATATAATAGATTTCTGATATGGGAAATCATTGTAAAGAAAATAAATGCAAACAATACAGGAATAAGATCAAATAGAAAATGCAATAATAATGTAACTGATTTTCTGTAGTGTCAATCTCTTCCTGTGACTACAGACTTATTTATTTTGCTGGAAATATTTGAGACATGGAACATTTTATTGTGGTTGACCACTGACTAGGAAATTGCTTTTGCAAATAACTTAGCTATTAATGAAGTGCAGGGGGAAATAGAATTATGTAAATAAGTTTCTCTCCAAATTTTATCTCAAGTATAATCATAAGAAGGAAAAAGTTGATAAAATATGTTGGCACAGATTATCAGTAATGTTTACACTTATAGCTGAACTTGCAGAACCACATCTACTTAAACATCTGGGGTGAGGTGCATAAGAACAGCATTATTAGTAGTAGTGTTATTAGTATTATTAGTATTATTAGCTACTAACAACAGATGAACAAGAGGAAAAAATATATCAAGCAAGCTCTAAAAATTAATATAGAAGTTGAAATATTTTAGAGGAGCAAAAAGGGGGAAAAAAGCTGTTTAAATTAGTGAGGCTACACATGCAAATATAAAAAGTTTTAGGCCAAATAATAATAGCTCTTTTGTTGGAGAGAAAGGCCTCTGCCTGAAATTGCACTGCTCCTGCTTTAAAGAACTAGTCCCCCAAAAGGCTACCACTACAGCAGGATCAGCAAATGGATGGAGGTCACCAGCCTGAGAGGGGAGTGACAGTTAAAAGGACCTTGGTAAAATGAGGTCCTTTTATATGTTTGAGAAATAGAGACTAATAGATGACCAGTCAGTTCCAGTTTTATAAATGAGTTCAGTAGGAGAACTGTTAAGGTCTACTCTGGTTTAAACAGTTTAGTGTTGTTTCTACAAAACCTAGTCTAGCACACCATAAATAGAGCAGGTCAAAAAATCCTCATGAAGATGCAGTTTTAGACTGTATTTGCACTGAAACATTAGCTTCTTATCCCTTTTATAGTTGTCTCCATCACTAATGGAATACATTTAGTAGTTTGACTCACTTTGGACAGATGTATCTACCTTGTATCTGTGTAACCAGAATAGGTGTTAAGCCCACAGGTGATGGAAGGGAGGCCTCATGCAATCTCTACCCTGTTTGGCATAATTGGTAGCAGGTATTATGTGGGAAAAGTAAAAGGGAATAGGAAGATCTTGAAAGGTGTGGGGAAATTTCAGGTGATAATATGGGTTTTTAATCTAAAGATTTAACAATTAAATAGACCTGGATTAACATATTACATAAAAAAAATTCATATATGTGCCAAACTCTTTCTTGGTATAAATGAAAAGCTTTCAGAGGTTTCTATTTGGTGTGTTATAAAATGAAATACATTCCAACTGCACTCAAGAAAGTGAAGACAAGAACTGAGAAATGAAATTTTTAATTCTATACCCAAATATTTTTGTTCCATTTCATTCAGTTCATCTACCATATTAAGAAACCAACTATTTACACAGAAATATTCAGGTCACTTCAGACTTTGTCTAGAACTCCTAAATAAATCAATCCATAGAAACAGACATTTTCATGTGAGCATGTTCAAGCTTCTCCATTTGTGTGAATTTGTTTAGATGCTTGTCCTCTTTGCGTAGCTTAGATCCGCATTACCCAGACTTAAAAACCCTCAGGAAAATATACTGAAGCAGTGCTTCCCTCCTCAGGACTGAAGTGCTCCAGTAGAGAGATAAGACACAAAAGGGCTGTTGGGTAAAACACTGTGGAGCAGCTGATCCAGTTCACTGCCATTTCCAACCTGCATCTGAGGAGCCCTGGGCAAGCAGGGCAGGCTGTCTGTATTTTTCTAATTGTAACAGCTGTCTTCTGCCCTTGTAGATTCCTAGATAAAGACAGAGATTTTAGTATGTGAATACGTTCTTCCTGAATGCACTTTGCAGTCATTTCACTGCTGCAAGTACAGGCAGTAGCACATGCAGGAGAACATGTCAGCTCACACCACTGGGAAGTAGCAGCAGGACTACTTCTGCAAGACTTATATGACTTGAAGTAACAAGAAGTGTGGATATTGTGCCTCATTCATGGCAGGAATCTTCAAAAATGTAAGTATGACTTTTATCCTTTTAGTAAATAATCTCAATTAAGGAACAGATTTGTGTGCATGAAGTTACAGAGAAAATTGAGGACAAAATATTGGCTCCAATGTGTATATGTAATGTAATTATTTAAAAATAGGGGGCTAATGAGTTTATTCACAGAAAGCAAGACTTGTTTACAATGGTAGACCAAGCAAGCCAAATAAATTATTCGATGCAGAGCTCTTTGACTGGCTCCACTACCAGCTCTCCCCCACAGGCGTGTACCTTTCTCCAAAGGAAATGAGCTGCACACTGCTAACGAGGCTCATCAGCATTCCTGCCAACATTGCTGCCTCCAGGCTCACCAATCCTTATTAACAGAACTCGAGGGCAGGTTGGCACCTCAGCTCAATCATGTACGGGGTCACTTCACCATGCCACAGCACCATAAAAAAGTCTCAATTTGGAACAACATCTTTTAAGCATACTCTACAGCCTTTATTTAAATGCCTTTTAATGTAAATTCACTGCTCATAAAAGTGAAAGAATGACTGTTCTGGCAGCCTCTGGGCATCATTTGGGAAGATGAAGTGCAGGCTTATCTGCATAACTGCAAGTGCACTGTCTCTGGCTGTGGCCTTGTAACCCCAGCTCCACTCTCTTAATCAGAATTAGCCCAGCAGTTCCAAGTTGTGCAAATGTTTTATGGACATGGCCAAATGTTCACTGTGGTCCAAACCGAGTTTCCCACTTGTGCCCTAATTAGAGTTTAGATTTACTGTGTGTCCCGTGAGCTGCCTGGTGAGTCATAGCACTGCCAGTGGGAAGAGCGGGAGAGAGATGAGGATGTTCTGATGACATAGCACCAGAGAAGTGCAAGGTGGTCTCAAACTCCTGATCCATCAGTCACCATTAGAGCCTGAAGCCCTAGAGAGAGCACAAGTGTGCTGATGACTCAGTAGTTTAACAGTGTGGTCTCTTTCCTGCCAAATGCTGAGTCAGATTTACACAAAATAAATCAGTTTCCTTTCTTTTCCTACCACTTCAGCTGCCTCCCACTTGCTCATTTCATAGCAATTAGGACTCAGACTGGGGTCATATAACCATCAGCAGCTACTGATGAAGGACAAAGAACGAAAAAGAAGACAGGCAAGACAGAGAGAGAGGGAGATCCAATAAATGTATGCAGAAGGCAATGCATTTTTCAGCCATGCCTGATTTCTGTACATCACTCATTCGCCCACAGACTTGACACTATCACAGACAGCCCTAGTGTTATCTCAGAATTTATTACCATGAAGGAACAGCACTAAAATTGGCAAGCAGGAAGCAAAGCAGTTCACTTATCTGAGATCTATCTAGTGTTACACTGGATTTTAAAAAATGTATAATACAGAAGCTGTACCCATATGGGACAAGTTGCCAGCTCAGGCACATTTCTGGGAACCCTCATGAAGATACTGCTGCAGCAGCTCCAGCCAGTTTTTCAAACTTATGAGGCAGGAGTGTCCCACTTGGCAGACTGAGAAGGACGCTGGCAGTAAGAAAATCTAATGGGAAGTCTCGAAAATAAAGGACCAGTATATCACATCAAAGGTGAGAAGTTTTCATCAAAATAAAAATCTGTTTAGATAGAAGTTAGCTAGCTAACAATAATTACAAATAAAAACAAGTAATATATTTAATTTAGATTTTACATAATTATTTATTTTAATTCATATATAACTACCTATATTAATTACATGTAGTCATTATATAAAAAATATAAACTCTTGGTGAAACGATAACATTTAGGAAAAGAAACAAACAAACACAAAACACAATGAATAAGTTAGGTAATCTAGAACTTACAAATAAAATATGGGTACAAAAATTAACCTAGAAAGATATGCCCAATGTCATGCTCAAACATCCAGGGTCTCTGAGGCTTCAGAGGATCCAGACTGAGCTTGCATGAAATATTGCTTTACACAGCAGACAAATTTTACACAGCAGACAAATCTGGCCATGGGGCTGCCCTCAGCAGGCAGTGGAGATGCACTCCTAGGGGTTGGGAGGCCCCATGTCTTGCTCCCACTTTCCACAAAAAAAAGGTGTTATTTCCATGCTAGTTATTAAAACTTGATTTCTCTCTGGCATAATCTGTTTTATCATATGAAGAATATTCAGCTGGCACTGAAAGGAAAGATCTTCCAAATGATACATGGCAAGGAATGAAAAGCAAGGGCAGGAAGGGTGAAGTACTGTCATTTAATCAACATGTAAATTTTATCCTCCAGCATTCTTTAATGCCATCTTGGCTTAATTTATTTATTTATTTATTTTAAATCAGGTCTCATTATTTCAGTATATGTAGAACATGCATTTGTGCCTATTAGGCCAACATCTAAATTGTTTCTATCTCCAGTACATCAGTAATGTACCTGAAGAAGTGCATATAATCACATTTTTTATGGTGTTGTCCCCTGTCCAGTGTACCAGACAACTTAACAGCTCTCAGTTTTTCTTTCAGAAACACCTTTTTAACTTGCCTTGAAAATTTAGATGAAACTAGAAAACAATGCACACAGTCTTAGGTAAAAAATATTTTGAGGCAAGAAAGATGGTCTAAATTATACTGCTCAAGAAGCAGTGCTGTATTTAATGTAGGCAACTAAGAGGAAAACAAAAATAGATTGAACAAGAGAAATTAAATAGTCCAATATTACAAATAACAAAATAATTTCCTCAGTAGATCTTGCATTATTGTTGTTGCTACCAGTAGAAGCAGTAGAAAATCTCATTACTTTTTATGCTTACAGGGTGACCTAAAATGATCAAATTAAAAATTACTGCAGCTTTTTAAATTCAAAATTCATGCACACATTGTCAAAGAATGCTGGAGGTTTTGACCACTGAGTTGGACATTCTGCCTAAGATCCAGGAATGCACTTTAGGTATTCAGATGTACAATCAGTACTACCCAAATATATCCTGAAAATGTTTTCGGAAAGGCAAATGGAATCCATGTTACAATGGAAATTACTGTCTCCATGTGCCTTTGAGGGTGTCTTGAGCCTTTGTTACTGAATATATTCTAGGTCTAAAAAACCTTTCTTTCTTATTAAAGTTGATTCTTTTCATGCATATGCCTAGAGCCAAAGCCATTGGGATGCAAGATGTCTCCTGGTAATGTTCCTCAGACCACATTATGGAAACACGAAAGCAGCAGATTGCTGAGCAAAGACTTTCAATCTGTGATCTCTTTGTGGATGAGTCTTCCCTTCCCATTCACTGGTGGAAGGAGCTAGACCTGACAAAATGTCTGTTGTCTTAACAGGCCATTCAACACTTGTTTTAATGGCCAGTGAACTTCTCCAAGACTGATAAAGGTGCCCTTAAAAGTTTGATGGCATGAGACATAATTACAGAAAATATCAAAGATGATAATGATGTCCTGGAACTAAAGAGATAAAAATTACTATTAAAATAATTTTAAAAAAGCCATTGCAAGCACTATGCAGACAATAATTATGCGAGACTGGGCTATTTGTGATTTATATTGTATGGTTCTTTGCTGGTATAAATTTGCTCAAACAGCTAAACTGTCTCTAACTTAGTCTGGTTTTACCATGGCATTTGTCTCTGCTGAAATTCAAAAACACACAATAGATTTAGAGATGTTCTCTTCACATTTTAATTAACAATATTCTGTTCAATGATAGTACGAAAAGATATCATATAAGACTGGTTTATGGCTGGTTTTACACTCTTTTATTTAGTTAGGAAATGTAGATCTAAACTGTTATTCTATTTCTTCTTGTTTCTTACTCAGTTTTCTTGCTTGGCAAAGCAATGTCAGTATACAAGCTTGTGACAGAGATTGGTTTAGCAAGATTAGAAGACAGGATCATCCTTATTTCTCATTCTTTATCATAGCTTACAGGTAGCAAGGCCTCTTCCTTTGCTGTTTAGATAAAATCTAGACCATGGAGTGTGCCGCATAAGTGTACATATATATGTGTATATATATATATATATATAAATACATATATAAAATGAGTCAATGGTCAAAGCAGGGACTGGAAGTCAATAAATGGGTGGATTGTTTCTGATTGAAATTTTCCTGATGAAGGTATTTGACTTATCCAGGCACTCAAGATCTGAATTCAGTGTTGTGCTATATGAGAAGGTGTACAGGGAAATACAAGTGAAGAGGCAAATTATTTCCCCAGTTATTTTTATACATCAATGTGAGATGTCCACAAAACACTCAGAAGTATTAGTGAACTCATGAATGTATCTATGAGCACCCAGAGAAGATAAAGGTCTGTTGCAGCTGTGATTCAGCTAGCAACATTCAGTAACAAAAGTATTTTACTTCATTTTTGTGCAAAACCAACATTACTGTGACATGGCCTCTCCTCCAAAAATGCTATATTTGCACTGGCACAATGTTTGATCACAGTCACTGTTCTCTTACAACCTTTTCTTTCTCAACATCCTTCTGCTCTCTGCATCGAAATCAGGATATTCTAGTTTTCATTTTAGAACCTGAGACAGACTTTTTCTGATGAGGTCATATGAAACAACGTATTCTTTCCTGATCAGTGCTTTGGCCTCTTCCATTCGACCATTTCTTCCATTTAGTACCACAGAATGAAAGAGCGTGTGTATATGTAGGTCTGTTCATAGGGTACGTATATGCGAATTGAACATTCTTTAGAAAGTGGTGATTTTGTGTCTTATGGACTTTGGAAAACATGTTTTGCATCCTGTTTTACTTGATTTCTTATCCCAAATTTCACTTCAAGTTTGTAGTTTAGATGTTAAATATTTAACACACTTTGATTATTCACACCACATTTAAAGCAAACCAACCAGAAACAACAAGGATCAGGAAAAAAGAAATCTGTAATACCTCTGTTCTTCCTCTCTTTCCATCTTTCATCCACAGAATGTTGCCCTTCCAACTACCTTTTTTCTGTCATGAGAAAACCCGTCCATTGTCAGATCTTTCTTCTCTGCTCATAATATCCATTCTCTTATTCCTCTGGTGCTCTCAGAGCCCTTCAAGAAATGTCGACTGATTTACTTTTCTGACATTACAGTTCTTTGATCCTCATGACAAATAAAGAACAACTCAAAACTTGGAAGAGGAAGAGTGAAAAGCAGAGAGCAAACATACTTTTTCATTTTTTTTCCTCTGAAAATCCAACAGGTATGGGTATGACTACTATTGAATATAACTTCCTCCATAAGCAATATATATATGCACATATATATGTAAAAAAATGTTGTAGAGGATGGATGCTTCTTTTTCTACATTCTTTTAGATGTTTTACTTGAATACCTTTGAAAGATGCTTATTGTATGAACTTGTCACCCTAAAAAGCTGGTTGAAAACCAGGAGGAGAGGAAAGAGTGTGACAACCCTCATACTCAGACAGGGGGATAGATGACAATAACACAACTAGCAAACATTCTTTTTTTTTCCTTTTTTTTTTTTTTGTGTGAAACGACACAAACAGTAATTTGTCTCAATATCAGTGTAGTATAAATCTGTCTACATAGAAGAGGTTCTAAAGGCAGACTGAAACTCTTGTTGGAATTTTACAGAGAAATTAATTATTTAGTATACATTCATGACAGGTACTTTAGTATTTTACACAACTACTGCAAAGAAACTAAATATTGTGTATACCTCTTGTCAGTGTTGAAAACATTGCTTGAATATTAATGAGTGTTTCAACATGCATGTTTCAGAAGACTTTTGAAATAAGAATTCTGTTAAGCTAACTGTTGTCTTCTAATGTACACCAAGAAAAATTTTAAAAGAGAGCCATTTTATGCTCTGAAAAATGCAAAGAATTTTATAAATTTTGTACTTTCTTTAATTGAAATATATTTCTCTCCTGCAAATTTTTAAGATAAAATTGTTAGATGTGAGAGCTAAAACTTGCTAATTGCTATAAGAAAAGTTTTACTTGAAACATTGCTAAGGACTAAGCAAAAGATAAATAATTTTTTGAAGCAAATTTGAAACTTCATAAAGCTACTTGAAAGATTTTTCTAAGAATGGGCATGCAAACTGGATACAGAGGGAAATGTTGGGCTCACCACAACACAGGGCTATTCACATATGTGATTTGGAACAGATATTTATTGGCCTGTCTTAAAATGTAAATTAGAGGTCACCATAGCATACAGAGGTTAGAGTAGATTAGAACAGGAACAAAAACCAAAACAAAGAAAACACATAGTAATAAACAAGCTGTCTTGAGTCAAAAACTGCCCTGGTGCTCAAGGTGACGTAGAGCCACTTGCTCAACACCACATCCAGCTTTTGGGTTCCTCCAATGTGGAGGACCCTGATGCCTCACAGTAAAAATATGTTTCTTGATGTTCCATTGGAGGTCCTATGTTTCCATGTGTTGCCCATTGCCAGTATTCCTGTCCCTGGGTACTACTGGAAACAGGTTCTGTCTTCTTTACACTCTCCTTTCAGATACCCATATACTGAGTGCTCTGGCTTCCCCAACCTAAAAAGTCCAGGCCTCTCATTCTTTCCTTATGAGAGAGTTGCTGCAGTCCCTTCTTTATGATAGTTTGTTGAACTCGGTATGGTATATCCATGTCTCTCTTCTTCTGAGGAGCCCAGAACTGGACAGAGTATGCCAGGTGTGGCCTCACCAATGCTGAGTAGTGGGTAAGAATAATCTCCAGTGGCCTGCTGACAGCGCTCCTCTTGGTGCAGCTCAGGATACCATTACAGTTCTTTAACACAAGAGAGAATACATTGCTGGCTCATGTTCAACTACTGTCCACCAGGACCCCCAGGTCCTTTTCTTGCTGCTTTCCAGCTCAGTGGCCCCAGCATTTACTGCTGCCTGGGGCTTTTCCTCACCATGCACACAACTTGGTGCTTCCCTTTGTTGAGCTGCATGAGGTTCCTGTCACTCCTTTCCTCCATCCTGATGAGGTCCCTCTGGACATCAGCACAACCCTCTGGTGTGCCAGCCACCACTCTCACTCTTGGGTCATCACCACAAGAGGTTCATATGAACAATGATATTTCGAAGCCAAAAGTTCACAAATACATGAACTACGGAGGACAGTCTGGAGCCTGCTAGGGCTGAACTAAGAATTCTGGAAGGCAGTTGCTGTGAAAAGACTGTCCATAAAACTTTTTTAACTAGAGAAGGACACAGAAAAGACATAGGGAAGCCTATGCTATATCCCAGGATATGTGCCGATAGTTGTTGGCTTTGTTAAAAAGAGAATGTTTGATCATTGTCCAGAAACATTTGATAATGTTATGCAGCAAAAAACTAATTAATTAATTAATTAATTAATTAAATGAAGATGGGTCCTACAGTTTTTTTCATGAGACTTTCTTTCTTTTCCTGGTAATTTATTAAATTTAAAATATTTTTAAAAGCTTAATTTAAGAAGTTTTCCATTTTGGTTTTGGTTTGGAGGTTTTTGTTTTGTTTTTTTTTTAATATTTATCTTAGCACTCTCTCTTGGAAGATTTTGTTCTGCCTGATGAACAAAAAGAGCAAAATTTCTTATCTAAAGTTTTCAATGCTTATCTAATGCAATCAATGTTTTATGCAGTGGTTAATTATATATTGCAAAATATGAGTGTGTTCACACTCCAATACTATTTGGACTTTGTGTGCAATTTATATGCAAGTATGAGCAAAGTAAGAAGGAAACAAAGGTACAAATTAGCAGAGTCACTAACATAAAAGAAAGGTTTTGTTTAATATAAATTCCATCTTTATTTATGCATTGGTATTATAAATACGACAAACACACTGACTGAGAATGTTTAAGAGGCTTTATAGAGAGTAGTGGCACACATTTTTTAATGTTAAGAAACTTTTAAAAAGGGGGAAAAAAAGAAAACTCCTATGAAATTCTAGGTAATTGGAAGCATGTGGGGTTTTGACACTGTCTTCAATGAAAAAGGATTTTATCTTTTCTGTTCACTGAAATAAAAATAAAGAGAGCACTATCAAAAGAAACAGGTAAATTGATATGTACAACTAATCTTCCACAATCTCAGTAACAAGGATTTTTCTAAATTACTTTGCTTTTAAAGCTATTAAATGTATAGATTACTTAGCCTTAATTGACAGCTTATAAAGATAATTCCATAGGTCTTTATCTCATGGGGTTTTTTGAAATGACATGATCCTCAAGGTCATGCAATACTTGCATTGGGTAAGTATTGTTGCAGTATTTCCCAAGGTTTCCTTGCCTTGCAAAGTCAACTAATTCAGAAACTGTTAAATATTGCATAAGTTTTTTTGTGTTTGAGATGAATAAGATATTGAAGCCAAACAAAGGTATGGTTGTTAATTACAAAGCATCTCATTCTTGCATGTTTTCATTTCCTTTCTGTAGCTAAGAGAATGTCTTAAAAGGATAACAGAAACATACTTGATTAATTTGTTTACCGTCAAGCAGTGAAGCACAGACCAGGAGTCACACTTTGACTAGGTACACGGTAAAGGACGCAGAGCAATCAGACTGATATGTTAATGGCTTATGAGTGGCTGAGATGAATAAAAATATTTTTGGTACATGAATATGTTATCTTCATACCTATAATTATGTATGTAATTAAATACATATAATTTGAAGGGAAATTAGTGCAACATATTCTCTACCTTCTTTTTTTAATGGACACTGGTTTATGCTACTTTTTTGTCACTTTTTTTTTTATTTTTTGATGAGACTTTACTATGTTTCACAGAAAAAAAAACTCTTCAACAGCTACTCATGATTCTCAAAGACTGCTAAGATGGCAGAGGAACACACATCAAACTATAGCTCAGAAAAAGTAAGAAAAGCTTTATACAGGCAAGACATGAGCATAAAAGTATTCTCTCTGGAAGTCTGGAAAAACACTACAGAATCTATTCCTAAAATGAAGAAGAGGGTGAAAAGTTTCCAAAGGAAAATAAGAATTTAAAATAAAAAAAAAAAAAAAAAAAAA
>VZSE01015197.1:2131772-2149511 GCA_013398275.1 Promerops cafer
AAAAAAAAAAAAAAAAAAGGAAAAAATAATAAGACATAAAGAGAAACCAGTCAGGGGTAAAACTATGTGGTAGACTCAAAGTCATCTTTGGGCTTGTCAGCATCACTGCCTGGTGAGCTTATGCAGAAACTTGCCTCTGGCTTTGTCAGATGCCACAGCTGGAAGAATATCTTCCACTTTTTGACTTTAATGTCCTTCAATGAATGAGGGTTGAGAGTCAGTGGAATAAACTAAATAGTGTTTTCCTACAATTATTTTTAACAAAAAGGTCAAGAGATACATTAAATTAGAACTATTAAAAAATATTCTTGACTTATCAAAATTAGATATTGTTTGTATACTAATACATTTTTTGTATACTAATATATTTTTTGGAAAACACAGAAAGTCCCTAATACAGTACTTAGTTCATTCAACAAATTACACAAAATTTACTTTTGCATATTTCCAAAGAATTAAACATAAACTCAACTTTTTGCGCATCAGAGAAGTACACGAAGAGACCAAACTTATCTGAAATGATAAACTGTCCTATGAAGTTGGACAGTTATATGATTCTATAATGGATCACAAACTCTATACATTCTACTGTGAAGGCAAAGGATAGGAAAAGGCCATTCCATCTCGATCCTTTCCCATAACTGCTGAATTTCATCTGTGTGCTATTGATTCTCAGAGGGGTTACAGCACTCTTGCTCTGGTCTTGGTGGTGCCTTTGTACCTTTGGATGAATGGCACTGGAGGTCCACTTTGAATAAAACAATCAATGGTTCAGTGGATTTACCAAATCCATATTATTAAAACTATGGAGTAACTGAGACTGAAAAAAGGATTCAAATTAATCACAGACCAGGCAATTGTACACCAGTGAGTCCTACCTGGTTTGTTGACTTAGAAATGACCAGAAATGGCACTTTCAAGGAAATATGAAACTATACAAAGACTGCTTTTGTTTAAGCCTCTCTGTCACAAGGTAGGAGATTGTGCTGCATACTGAATCCAGTAAAAGGGATCTGAATATATGCTGATCAAATAATATAGATGTGCTTTGACAAACCCAAAGTATGCTCTTGTTTTATATGTAAATATTTTACATTAATATTTAAATGAAACCTGTAGGCTTCCCAGCCTGGTCCATGGAACAGGTTACATCATCTTGATTTATAATTTCAGGATGACCAATATTCCGACTGATTTCCAGCACTAAGACTCTTCCAAAGACATTCCTAAAAACAGGGTAAAGAATCAAGTCACAAATAAAATCAAATTATAATGTAGCACTCTCTCTGTAAAAAGTGCCATATGGAATATTTTTTTGAACAACTGACGTGTATTAAAATCTTAGGAACTTTAAGTCTTAAAGCCCGTTCAAGATTTAAATAAACTCAAAAATCACTCCTTGGGAAAAAAAAATATTTTGGTGCCCTAGCTGACTTAGTGTTTTGAAATTTTTTTTTTATACACAGATGTATATTGTATGTATATGTATATATACTCATGTAAATCATTGTTTGGGAGAAGGGATAACTCTAATATTGTATTACAAAGAATTCTGGATCATCTCAACAGATAAAAGATTATTTTGCTTACAGATTTTTTTTTTAATTGACTATTTAGGAGGAAAATGTTCTTAGTTCATTTGTCAGTTAAAATTTTTGACAAAAATAATTCACTGGAGTTAGGGAAATTCTTGCTAGCAAAGAAAAACACAGTAATGTGATATCTGCATTCAAATAGTAGTGCTTCATTCACGAGAGGAGACAATAGAAGAGAATAGTTCAGTGGAAAGGACCTGCAACAAATATCTGTTTCAATTGCCTAACCACTTCAGACTTGACCAAGAGTTAGAGCATGTTCCTAAAGTTGTTGTCCAATGCCTCTTAAACACTGACAGGCTTGGGACATTGACCCAGCCTCCAGGAAGGCTGTTCCAGCATCCCACCAGTCTCTTAGTAAAGAAATGCTTCCACATGTAAAGCCTGAACATTCCCCGGCACAGCTTTGACTCATTTTCATCTGTCTTGTAAATAGACAAGGAGGAGAAAAGCGCATCTGTGAAGATGGATGAGGTCACCTCTGAGCCTCCTTTTCTCCAAAGCAGAGAAACCCATAGTCACCAGTGATTCCTCATAGGACGTTCCTCCAAGCCCTTTCACCAGTTTTGTTGCTCTTCATTTTCCTTGGAAAAATACTGAAAGGAAAATAAATTGGTTTTAATTTGCAAATTTCTGGGTTTTCTGGGGTTTTCCCACTTGTCTTGGTAGTTCAGCTTAAACTATAAGTAATCCAGCAAGACAAGACCCAGCAGCTAAGCAGCATTCTCTGTTAAATATGCTCTGTGACTCTTTGCCAGGACTCTGTGGGTTAATTCTTTGCTATATGAAAGAGGAAGTAGATAGTAATAATGTTTCCACTGCCTATTGACGTAGCTCAGAGGTTCAACTACTATATCAGGACAGTTTATTATGTTCATTATGATCTCAGCTTGTACAGCATTCATTTTCTGAATAAGTGCACTGTGAGTAATGAATATCCATTAGTTACATTAGCAACATTCCTAAAACTTAATTTTTTAATGTTCAGCCATTATACAAACTCCTACACTTAAAATGACAGCTAAGTACTTTCACTGTATTAAAATAGTAAACATTGAAACAGAAACTGATTTTCCTTACTTACATTAATTCTCTAAAAGAGAAGCATGTTCCTGTCATGGAAGCCATATCACTGTTGTGCATATACACATCTTGTTCACAAGTACTTGCTAAAAAAACTCAATATGAAGCCCTACTTGCTTTTTGAGGTCATTTTCATCAAGATATTTTCAGAGGCATAAAGCCTCAAAATGGAATTAATTGTATGAAACAGGGAAAATCAACTTTGTATTTAGTTTTACTGTACATCCAGGAGGAGAAAGTATTGTTCAAGTTGGTGCTTCTTTTCTAAGTAAGTGTTAAATGAATAAGAAAACACAATCTTAAAATAAATATCAAGAGATCATAGTCTAGTAAGTCTAATGAAGGAACACATCATTCACAGTGATAAACAATTTACTGATTTTATGTGTGATTTTTGCTAAGTCTCAATTTATTTTTTATTGATTACATGGACTGTACTAATTTTTAATCACTTGGATATGGAAAAGATCATGTTTACAGCCCTCTGAGAGTACCTAGAAACTTACAATGTGCCAGATTTTGTATTTCAAATCAACTACAAGCTGTACTGTGTAACCTAAGATTGCATAAAGATTGTAAGGTTGTTAATAAGAGGAAGCCAAATCTTAGTGAGAACCTCTGCCATGCACCAAAATTCATGCCATTTTCCCCAAAATAGATCTAAATTAAGCCTTCTACCCAGGATTTAGGCAATGTTTTGCTGTGTCTGTGCAGTAACAGAAAAACTTGTCTAAAATGATTTTTTTTTTTTTTTTCTGGACTCTTTTTAAGATCTGACTCTTCTGCTGATATTTCAGTAAGAACAGTAGAAAAACTGCTGTAGGTCAGACTAGAGGTCCATTTATCCCAGTACATCCTGTCTGAAAGTGGCCAAAAGCAAATGACTTGAAGAAAAGAGCAACATGGGGCAGATATATAAGCAGAAGTACTTTTATTCCCCTTAAAAAAAGAAATTTGTGTCAGTTTAAATAATGCACTGGAAAGACTCTCAGTTTGAAAGGAAGAAGCCAGAAAGAATAAAAAGTATGACAAACTTCTCTTCATGCCAGCCTACTTCTGAAGATCCTGCAAACTCCCTAGTTCAATCTCTCACTAGGAAAAATGCAAGATGAAGTGATTCAAGTCGCCTGTTGGCTACCTCCAACCATCAGAATTCAAGGACAAGGCAGCTGGAGAAAGTACAGCTGCAAATAAGACTTGTATAGCAGCCAGCAAAGAGAGATGGCCAGAATCCATCTGGCTCAGTCACATTTCTCTTGCATTAGCAGCTTTTCATTAAAAAAACCTGCTGTAGAATGGTGTGGATCAGAGAAAAGAGAGGAATGTTACACATATGCAATGTCCAATCACCAGTCAGAAAAAAAATTTCATTAACAGAAAAGAATAGGAATCTAGACATTGGTTGTTTGAATAACATTTAGGTTTAGACACAGCTTCATAGACAAATATGACTATATGATATACAGGAGAGCTAAACACCATGTCTCACATTTTCAGTCATGATGTCTCACATTATGGCCTTTGTTTTGAGCTGCTCTCGTGCTATCCAATGTGTAAGTTGGACTTATATCTTTAGTCATAATTTGCAGTTAATTGCTTTTTATGGTTAGAAATCATTACCCAAGTTGGAAGTAAGAGTCCAACAGCCCCTGAATATCTACCAGAGTAGATACTAGGAGCAGGAAAAAGGGTTTTTTCTATAGACTTTTCACCCGAATAACAGGACGTCAGTAACGAAAATGTTAACAGCTGTTACTTTGTGTGCATAGCTTTGTAACATTGTAATTACAGTCTCAAGGCTGAGAAATTACTCCATGATGATGTTAGGAAACAATGTTTTCACATGCCAGTGTTTGTGTTACCCGAATAATTTTCATTTCATGTGCATCTGTACTATGATCAAGACATCTTTATACTTAACTTAGAAGCCAGGTTAGATCCAAAATGCCAGTTTATAGTCAAAGAAAGATTAAAGGAGATTGCTGAACACCTCCAGGAATAAAATTTTCAATAACAGCATCAATTTAATCCAGAATTTAGACTTGTAAGTAAGATTGTTTAAAAAAAAAATTCCCTTCATATTCTCCATTAGTTCTGCAACACTAGAAAGAGCCTTTTCAGAGCTGGACAACTTGACATCATGAGCGGCTGACCTGGTTTTGGATGGCCTATAGTTAATTTTCCCAAGTAACTGGTACAATGCTGTGTTTTGGATTTAACATGAAAATACTTTTGATAACACACAGATATTGCAGTTGTTAAGCAGTGCTTGCTTCAAGGAGACTTTTCAGTCCCAAACTGTGCCAATGAGCAGATGCACTAGAAGCTGTGGGGAAGCATAATGAGGGCAGCTGACCCAAACTGGCCAGAGGGATATTCCACACCACAGAACACCATGCCTAGTATATAAACTGTGGGATTTGGCTGGAAGGTGCTGATCACTGTTTGGGGATGGGCTGGACCTTGGTCAGCAGGTAGTGAGAACAATTCTATTGCGCACCACTTGATTTTCTTGGGTTTTATTCCTCTCTCCTTCTCTCCTTTTCATAACCATAACCATAACCATAACCATAACCATAACCATAACCATAACCATAACCATAACCATAACCATAATAATAATAAGTAGTAGTAGTAACAGTAGTATTAGCAGCAGTAGTAGTATATTTTCATTTGTTTCAACTATTTAACCCTTGCTTCTCTCAAGCTCTGAGGCTTGTCTTTTCTTTCCAATTCTCCTCCTGACTGTAGGGTGGGGAGAAGGGAACACGACTGGGGAGAAATTGGCTGCATGGTACATAGTTGCCATCTGGGGCTAGACCACTCTAGACTGTCTGAGTCTTTGCTGTTTACAAAATGGAGGTCTTGGTAGCAGTAAGAGTTTCATTCAAAACCTGGAAAGAGAAATAATCCTATGTACAACCTTAGCCCTATTTGACTTATTTCTAGCAGACAGGACACATTTTACAGTAAAATTTCTAATAAGCTCTGGTTATGAAGACAAGATTCCTACAGTATTTCAGTTTTTTAAAGTGGCAGAAAAAGGAGGGTTCCAAGAAAGAAAGAAAGTACTAAGTAAAATGTTAAGTCTGCAACAAATGTAAGTCCCACAATGTTCTTTGGATTTGACCACTCAATAAATCCCATTGTGAAGGTAATTTTTGAATCTTTTTTAGAACAGAACAATTAGATGCACACACAATGTCAGAAGCCATATATTTTTAGTTACTTGATATTAAGACAGAATTAGCAGTAATGTTCATATACTGTATAAAGTTAATATCCCAAAAGACATTTCAACACTGGTGGTATATTTGTGATTTAATTGAAAGGTATAATGATTGAAAGATAATAGCCTAAAATTCATTCACCTTGCCACAAAACAGATGGAAATTTTAAATTCAATTTATTGCACTTTTTATTATCTCTTTCTCAGTTTTGCAGCACTTTTAAAAACCAAGCAAACAATGACATAGGTATATATTTGTTTTTAACAGACACCTTGAATAAGCAGAACAGGATCTGGAAGACAGAGATGGGAAACAGGATGAAGTCCTGATAATCCAAAGGCAGATGGTCAGGGACCTGTTACACCTCTTAGACACGCACAGGATTATGGCCCCAGATGGGAGGTCAAATCCTTTGTTAAGTTTTGGGCCCCACTCTACAAGAAGGACATTGAGGTGCTGGAGCACATCCAGGAGAAGGCAACAAATCTGGTGAAAAGTTAGTCTTATGAGGAGCAAGTGAGGAAGCTGGAGTTGTTTAGATTAGATACCAGAAAAGATTTCTTCACATGGAGGGTTGTTAAGCATCGGAGCAGGGTGCCCAGGGAAGAAGTGGAGTCACCGTCCCTGGCTGTATTTAAAAGGTGTGTTGTTGTGGCTCTTAGGGATATGGTTTAGGAGGTTGGCCTCAAAGATCTGACAGGGTTTTTCCCAACCTAAATGATTCCATGAGTCTGTGAATTCAAATAAGAATCTTTAATATCCCAGAATAAACTGATATAACACAAAGTACACTTCCCTGGACAATTTCTGGACTGCAGCACCATTTTTAACATGTTACTAAAATGTGAAACAACTCTATTAGGGGTTAAGTGAAACACAACCATTTCATTTAAGCATCTGATTTTTAGTTTTCTTTCCTGTTGCATAAATCACAGATACTATGAAAGCTCTTAACTCAGAAACTGTTGTAGCATATGTGGCCTTTGTAACAAAGTTGGGAAATTTTATTTCTTAGTTTTTATGGCAGGCTAATAAATTGCAGTAATGCAAAGTCTACATACTGCAAAAGTGTGAAAAGGGATTTATCAAAGTATTTTATTAACTTGCATCTGCTCAACAGTGTCATAGGTAATGTGGTCTTTTAAGAATATATTTTTACCATGTTAATTAAAGGAATTTCTGAGTTTTATGGGACCTGAACACATTCAAAATAACTAATTAAAATTGCCCAGGTTTCCTAATACTGCACTCTAACAGGTCTTCAAATTGGCCCTTGTGTTCAGGATGAATGATAAACTACTCAGCTGTCCACTGCTAAAAGAACATCAGTTTATGATGTGTAAATTAGAGACTACTTCCCCCCTCCTTTCTTCCGCCCCATAAAAATGCATAGGACTTCTGAAGTTTAGTTAATCTAAGCTCTAGATCAAAGCAGTATCACCAATAATGGATTGATTTAGTCATGCTTTTGTCTCCAGTGATGCAGTCTTGTAATCCACCATGACCCTCAGGCCTGTTCACCACTGAAGCCTCCCAGCCCATGTGGAGGCTGCTTGTTTCCACTTTGCACTTCTCCTTGCTAATATCCACAAAGGTTTCTGTCAATGAAATTCTTGGGGTCCTGGAGGGATGAAAACTCTGCCTTTCAGTATGCCAACAGCTTTTCTCTATGAATTTAGCATCAGCAACACTGAATGCAATCAATGATGCCATGCTTTTAATATTTAGCTCTACACTGCTTATTTAATGAGAATTATCAAAGAAAACAAAACTTTATGGATTACTAAATAAAAATATAGATTTAAGTGTCAGGAATCCAATCTTATTAACTGAACAGTGATCTAGAGCAGCTGAGAATATATTCTGTATATTGTAACACTCTATTTGGTATAAATACTGTATTCTGAATACACAGTATTAATTTTCCAGTCTTTCTGCTGAAAGTGATAAAGTAGATTTGTCAGATAGACTATCCAGATATCTCAAAAAATTTTATTTATTTATGTTGATTTAAAAATAGTCACTGAAATCAAAATTATGTGAAAACATGTTTTGTTTGGTTTTTGTTTTGTTTTGGTTTTTTTTCCAAAACTAAATTTTCATATTAATTTAAGTGAAAACATTTAGGTAAATCTTCCTACACTTATGTACACACTTTTCATCACTACAAAAATAAAAGTATAATATATGCAAAAGTAAAAAAAAACACTCTCACTCATGTGATGGTGATATTTTGATTAAAACTGTTCAAATTTATTTTCCGTATGAAATCTTACCAAATATTTTCTTCAGCTCTTCTCCTGTTTGATTTGTTCCTAAGAAATTGTTTTTACTCGATATATTGCATATATATAATCTAATGTATTAATTGAAGATAACGCCTGAAATAGGAAAGCTTTAGTCTTTATTCTAGAAGCTCTTTCACAATAAGAGACTTGATAAAGCTTAACTAGTAAAAATTCAGAAACCAACAGAGATCAATTTGTCTGTATAAATAAGATAGCTCCAAACATTCATAAGTTATACATACAAATTATATTTTAACAAATGTATTTACTTACAGGGATGGAAGAGTTTATATAAAGGGGCTGACATTTCAGGCAAGATACTTGTTCTGCTGAGATGTGTTTGCAGTTTCACTGTGGAGGCCATGGCTGCCACATAGAACCCAGTCTTGGTCTCCAGCCTTGTACTTTTCTTCCATGCTGGTGGCATTCTCCTTCTTTGGAAAAGACACTGTGAAAGTCCAGTTTGTTAAGCACAGTAGCCTTCCAATGTGGAGCAGACTTCAGAATTGGGGCCATTCCTATCAGGTTTGCCTATTAAAATATTTTTGGCTGCTAACCTAGAATCTAAGTTATCTGAGATACATTTATAAGTAACACTAATACTAGTATACTATATGTAGTGTGTACATATGCATAGTGTACAATTATTGACAGTACAAAATCTGTCCTCCTACCACTGGATTAAACAGTTTCCTACCAGAAGTCTCACTGGGGAAGAGAATATATAGCAGGAATGGAGAGATCTCACATTCAAGCATGGAGTCTTATTTTTCAGACTGTTTTGGAGGGCAAACTGGCATTATAAATCAAATAGTTTTAGACTCTGTGTATACAACAGCTTTAGAGGTTGATTAAAAGACAAAAAATACCTCACCATGCTTCTCGTTAATCATATAAAAAAGTAGAAGAGTAGGGAAAACCAATCTGATTGTCCTAGAGCAAAGGAGGACTCAGATTTTTACTCTTAAAGTGATGCCCAAGGAGGACAAACCAGCCTATCTGTAGCTTTGTCATCTGACAGAAACAGAAGCAACTTGCTTCTGTACTACTCTGGGGAAATGGCCAAAAAAACAGAAGCCTTCACTGAAAAACAAAACAAAAAAATCTTAACAAAGGAAAAAGCAGCCTGGAACCTCAATCTCTCTGGCAGTGAAATATTAGAATCTCAACAATGATTATTTTAATCCTTGAAAATCTCAGCATTGTAGTACTGAATGTAAGAGTACTTGTAAGAGTATTTGTGTTGACATATTGATTTCTACAGGCCTTCAGGTGTTTTACACCATTTTTAAGGGAGATAAGTGTGCCTGTTTCACAGATTTTGCTAAAATGTGCTTCTAAACAAAGAGGTCAGGAATGTTAACATACAGCCTAGTTCTATGACACAGGTCTCAAAGACAAAAAGTGTTTAACTGAGATACTGGTTCATCCTATATATATTTGTTTATTGTAAAAATTCTTAATGGTGCCTTTAACTGTTTCAAATTTTACAGAGGCTCCTTTTTTTTAAACTCATTTCACTACTTAGTAGCCTCAGTATGACCTACCTTGGAGTGATAGAAGCATATAAAGTTGAAAAATCTAGTGCAGATAAAATTCCATTCTATTGGCAAATAATGAAATTCTTTTTAAAGCTAGCACAAAGCCTGATGTTCTTCTTCTCCCCCTCTCCCTGCCTGCCCCCTCCCCATTCCCAGTTTATATTTTCCCCATATTTGTCTGTCATTTCTTTCTCTTAAGATTCTAGGGAGATTTCTGGGCTTAGACTTTAATATTAGTTATCTTATTAATTTTTTAAACTTTCACAAGCCTTAAGAGAGAAAACAACATATGGCTGTGCAACAGAGCACCTCTGGAGATTTTATACTCCTCATACAGCACATAAAATCTTATGTTGTATTCATTCTTATTCATTGCTTGTCTGTCCATATTTTAACCCTGCAAGTATCAAGGTATCAGTCTAATTCATTATGTTTTATTTGGTACCATCTGCACCTTACGGATTGTATTCATGGAAAATTAAAATCTCCTTTCACAAGGGCAGTGTAAAGGTATTATCTCAGTAACAGGTCTATTACTGCAATGAATAGCAAGATATGTGACTACTTGTTGGACCAAGGCAGTCACAACTCTGTCAGGCCAAAAAGCTGCAATTGATACATAACACATAATATTCAATCAGGATTATGGCTCCTGATACCTAGGACAAAAATCCTGCTATTATAGTCAGACATTTCTAGAGCCTAATGACCCACACTTGCAATTGATAAACAAGGGAGGATCCTTGTTTATATTAGGTGATTAAAGAATGACACTACTGAATACAGAATCCCATTTAAAAATTATATTGGGACCATTAGGGATGCATAGTTAAGCATGCATATCATTAAAAGCTAGTGCTTTATCAATTTTTAATAATAAATGGTAACCATATATATGTATACTGCATACAAAAGACATTAAAAGAACGTTAAAGGTGAGAAATCAAACATTTAGAAGTTAGAGAACGACAGACTAAATTAGCTCTGTTGTGCATAGGCATTATGACAGGTTTTTCAACAACACATAGGGAGTCTGTAGCAGACCCAGGAAGGATTAAAAAAATCTAGTTTTGCTTGGTTTCAGCTTAAAGCCTAAGTTATAAATGGTTGTCTTTTCTTTTTTTATTTTTTTTCTCTACAGTCTTCTTATTCATACCATCTTCTTCACAATATCTGTGGTCCTGCAAAAAGAAAAGTGGCTGTGATCAAGTACAGATGAAGATATTCTTTCCTGGAAAGAAAAAGCAACTGTAGCAACTGGTAAAAGGATCAGTTAGGATAGATAATAGAGAAAGATCATACAGAATAAGGCATAGCTTTATTCCTATGTCTGATTGTGTGTTCATAAGAATCCTGTCCTTGCCCTAAATCTTATTGTGACTGAGCACTGTTTCTGTAGTCCCAAAGAAATACAAAAAATATTTCTAAAAAGCACATTGACAGAATACATCTTTTCTTGGGAGATAGCATTAGTCCTTATTAATTAAAATTAAGATAAAGCACATCCTGAAATGAAGCCTGTTAATGCAAGATGAGGGGTTTTTCTTCAAAAAGCCTGATGCTGTTGGTTTGGTGTGAATTTTTAATCTGCATCACAAGAGATGATTTAAAACACAAATTAAAAAAATTACATAAGGAGGGAGACAGAAATAACCATTCATTGTAACAAAAGCAAATATTACTCAGAGATATAATGGCAAATATGATTATTTATATAAATCCTCCATACAAGCTTTTTATCTGCTTTCTGTTTAGTTGCAAACTAAGAGCAAAACACAAAGGGTGTTCACAGATATCACACACTCAGTTATTCTGCTTTATGCTTTGCAAGCATTATTGTTGCTGAGAAAAATTGAATCATGTTTTTTATAGGACTACTGTCATGCTTGGTTAGATAACCCAGATCTTGTGTGTTGCTTCATTGTACTGAGTATGTTTGCCCCCCCTTTGTGGGAGGATCACCAAGGAGCTACAAATCTCTGCTGTGCAAGGTCTTTTTAAGGAGTTAGCAATTAAAACATTTGCAAGGCACTTTTTTGCTTTGCCTTTTTGCTGTGCGCACTGGCAACCACGTTGTCAATTAATGTCACTGCCAACATGTAGAGGCATAAAAAGTCCAGTATTGCTCAAACACCATGGAATTGCTATCAAAAGATGTAAATCCAAATTCATATACAAGTTTCAAGTAAAATAGAACTATTTTGAAGTATCACAAAATATATTAAATGGTGTTAAAGGGTATTAAAGTAATCAACCTTCTGGGAGAGTTAATATCAAGTCTAAATTCTTTATTTGATTTTCTTCATTGTTCAGAGGAATTCACATAAGCTTTGAAACATGGCCTAAGTTAAAATTAAATGAAAATATCAAAATGTGTAATGGACTTTTTATTGGTTTATTTCTTTTTTGAGCATACATTATTATAAAAATCATCCATGTGTGGTTTCATTTGTTTTGTATTTCACTTTCTATATCACAAACTTCATCAAAGATCAAAAGACTGAATAAAACAACAAAAAGCTTATACCTCTTTTCCCAAATAAGTACCACTGCATATCTAAAGAAAGTCACCGTTTGTCTCATTCATAGCCATTTCAGCCTATAGCAGATGTGTGCTTTGAAAAAATTTATTGGACTTATGAATAAGGATGAGCATTCTTCTCTTCATCTCCATTGGAGAGAATAATATTCTACAGTAAATGGACATGAAATTCAACAGTGGGGATATTTCAAATAAAATTGACCAACTTCAATTGGCCACATTTTCAAAGAACCACTTGGAATGGATTCACACAAATACTGTTAATAAAAAGCTTTACAGATGTGCATTTATCTCTGTCTTTAAACATCATTTCCAACTTATGTGAATGAGGAAATGCAAAAGACAGAAAGAAAATTAAATAAACCAGACCAATTAGAGCTTTTAAACCTAAAAATATTCAAGTCTACCCAGTTTGGCTGTGAATTTATTATAATGCTAGCTAGGGGTTAAATATTAGTTCTGCAGGAAGATACTCAAAAGTCAGAAGACTGGCGACGATTTGGCTCTGTTTCTTAACCAGCTATAGTAATGGGTTTATACATAAATGAGTGGAAGACAGATAATGAAACAACAAGAGGTGGAATTTTAAGCATTGTTATACAGCATCTGACTTCAACAAGGGTCATTGTTGCTAACTATGTGCCAGTTCTCCTTGTGATTTAAGCATTATCTCTGTTATATTCAGATGAATAGCAGATTTATTGTAAAACCTAGTTAAAACAATTGCATGATGAAATGGAACAAATATACACACACAAAATCACAGAGCATATTTTAAAAAAAGCCAACTTTTTTTAAACCCCAACGACTTTTATATCTATTCATGTCCTTTGGCTTATCAGATCAATAATAGGTGAGAAAAATATTCCATCAACAGTTGCCTTGGATATCAAATATAGCTTTGTTGGGTGCTGAATTGGCTGGGAAAAAAACAAAACAAACAACCAAACCAAAGCAAACCCAACAAAACCAAACCAAACCAAAGCAAACCCAACAAAACCAAACCAAACTAAAACAAACCCCCTCACAAAATGAAAAACAAACAACAAAACAAATCCAAATCCAACTCCAAACCAAACTATGTCTTGAAGGGTGAATTGAACTAGTAAATAAGGTTGAGATGCCTATTAAAATAAAAAACAAATTTCAAACCACAACAAAAAAACTGTCCCAAACCCAAAAGAAATTTCAAAGGGAAATTGCACATAAATTATAGAAGAGGGAAACATAAGGGAAAATGGTCTTGGTTTTCTGGACAATATCATCTCTCTATATAAATAGTAGATTATATGAAGGACTGGGGCTTTATCATCAAAGACCAGGATATTTTGGTCCCAGGCACCTGTGGGCTATTGCTTTCTCTCTTATTTCTGTTATTCTTTTTTTCTTTCTTCTGCAAGAATAATTTATATTGCCAGTCCCAAAGACTGAAAACGGCGGAGAAAAAACAACAAACCAACAAACCAAACCTATAAACACACCCACAGTTTGGTTTCTTCACATCTCATTATAACACTGAAGTTTAATAATTTCAAAATAAAATGCATTTTCCCCTCAAGACTTTTAAATAAATAATAAGAGTGGTGGTAGTAGTAATATTATAGTAAATTATTGCCATATGGCTCTCCTTCCTGATCAGGGGAATAAATGAGAGAACCGTGCATGATCTCTTACTACGCTCAGAGGATCTACAGTCATTTATGATGCTTTTAAATTATATTGTTGATGTGGAGAATGAGAGTAACTTATATTAGTTTTTTAATTAATGTTCGTATTACCTGCTGGCTATTCTTTCATTTGACTTTCTGGAGTTAAATCAGAAAGTCCTCTAGCATGATTGAATTGTGGTTACCAATAACATACCGACTAGGAAAACATCCTGTGTCCACAGAAGAGCAGTGGATTGGCTTGTTTGGTAATCACCAAGCTCACAGAAGTGTCAGGTATTTTCAGAGTGAGGGGAGAGAGGAAGGGCAACCTGGGACCAAGGGGTGTGACTCTTCATGGGGGCTGCCTGACACGACTGCCACAGGAGAGAAACCAGTTACTTCAAAAGACATGGTTGCAAAGGCACTGGTCTGACTGTGTCCTTGAACATTGCTAAACTACTGTCGCATTTACTGTTAAACTTCTTTTATGTTGCTGTTTTATATCCATAAACTTATCGCTACTTCTTACAAGTGAAGTGTGTCACTCCATCCATGACAAACAGACGCTAAAGAAAAGCATTTTATCTCCTCCAGACCACAATGCAGTTTGCTTAGAAGAGCCAAATTTAACACTATGTTCCAGAAAAAAACAAGGTTTATGGAAGACTGATATTAAAAAATTTAAGATTTGTAACTTTTCTATCTGCCTACTTTCTAAGTGGGTTAATAAACATTATTTCATTCTGTAAAAAAAAAAAAAAAGGCTTTTCTAGACACAGAGTTAACAAAAGCTTTTTAGTAGGGATTACAGACCAAGCAGGTGCCAGCACTGCTATGTGCTCATTACCACTTCATGTGCACCTACCATTCCTACAGCCACCACGAATTATTATTTAGATGTCTAACTCATGTTATCTGAAACCATTCTTTACTTTCATAAATTGTTGTGTGATGTTAAGACTTATCACTTCCAGCTTTCTCAGGTAGCCTTTTTGCTAAGGATCTGTTTAGCTGATCAGAGCAAAGATCTGCTGGATCTGGGTCTGACTGTTTCAAGTGTCAACACACAGGAGTATTCAAATGCTGCAGAGTCCTTGGATCCAGGAATGCAAGGATCTAAGCAACGCTACATATGATTTCAGACATGGCACACCATGTCTTTTGTAAAATGTGGATTGTTCTGGACACTCAAAGTAGCTGACTTACCTAGGATTTCTCATTTTCATTTTATTTACTTAGAGGACTTCTAGTTATGGCAAGGTGTATAATTTTGCCTGGTCAGTTTTATGGATTGCATTATGTGAGAGATGATTTCTTTGTTCAAGCAATTATATAATCAAATGCAACAGTCTCTGCTCATCTGACACCATGGCATACCATGCTACAGTACTGTGGCAATTTCTTGCTGTTTCCTTGTGCTTGTAAGATATTTTTAGTATATCTATGATTTCTCATTTCCTCAGAAAAGAGGGGACAGCAGAAAAGACTTAAAAAACCAAAGCTTTACTAAGATCATAAATATAAATAGGGAGAAAACCAAGAAGAGGAAAGCAAGACCTTCCAACAACCAAAAGGAAGTAAACAAATTTTTCATGTTAGGTACCAATATGCTAGACTTAATACGGAAAAAGAGAGAACTGTGAAATCAAAGTTTGAAATAAAACCAGAGGAAACGTTATTGATCTGTCTGTATTTTGCCTCATGTCTATTGCATAGCACCTGAGAGAGAATGTTTTGTTACCACAGTTGCCAGAGCTCTGGAAAACTCAAGGCACTTCAAAATATGCCAGTTAAGTGCTGGTGGAAAAGTGGCTAGTTCACAGAAACCTAATCATAGATTGGTGTGTGTTGGAAAACCCATTTAAATGTCGTTTATTCTATCATCTCTTCCATGGGCCAGACAGATAATTTAGAAAAGCACTCAAGAATTTTGTAGGAAAGCCATAAAACAGCTGATGTGACAAGGCCCATCCTTGAAGACAGGCAGCCCCTGGTGTAGGGTCACCAATGGTGCCTGCTGAAATTTTGGAGCTGCAGATGGACAGAGAAGATCAATGCCCTGACTGGGACAGAATGCATGACCAGTATCTCTTCTGGCTTTTTTCTTGCTTTCCAAATCCTCTTGCCATCCATTCTTCTCTGTTCCTGTCCTTCTTCAACCTCTCATAACTTCCTGAATTCATCATGCACTTTTTGCATCTCATCCTGCATTCTGAAGCAGAGTTTGTGGTGTTGAGATTCAAGGAGAGATAATCATCAAGCACCTACAGAAGAAATAGAGTTTATTTGGTATTCCTCCAAGAAATGTAAGAAAAATAGTTTCTTCTGCAGTATGAAACTTATATAATTTCACAAATATTAACATTTCTAATTTACAAGATTGATTGGAAATGAGATGGAATTAAGACATGTACACGTGTGTGTGTGTTTATAATCCCTCATCCATCCAATTAAATAGGAAAATTACTAATCTATAACACCGTTCTAGTGCTGAGGAGTTATAATTTCCATTCTCTTTGCTGGATTGTGGTTCTGTTGAACTATACATGGAATTTATATATATTTTTGTGGTTTTTTTCTTCAACTATATGATATACTTACATAATTATTGTCCTAGCCTATGAATGTCCACAAGAACAAATTATTTCAAGGTAATTTTTTTATCTCTACTACAGTTTTAAACTGGCTAGTACCTACTCAGGTATAACTCTCTGAAAGCTGAAAATACATACTTGGATTGACATAAAAGAGGTCAGCTGGTTATTTCAGACCAGTTGTCCATTGTATATCCTGAAAAATATGTTGCTACCTGAAGAATAAGGAATTAAAATCCAAGTTAAGGTAACTTAAGTTACAGCCAGAATTAGATGCTGAATGACATCAACATGTTATCATTTGAGTAATACCTATATCTGAGACTTTAATTCAAAAATTTGATGTGATGACAGACTAAACTAGTTGCTTGCAATGATAAACGGCAAATATCAACTTCTCCAAGGAAGATTGGAAAGGAGTTTTATTTTCTATATAAATAGTAGAACAGTGAAGAGAACCCTGTCAGAGACACCTTACGGTTTAGTCAGTCCTGAGAACTGCTGAGGATGAGATAAGGCAGAGAGATGAAACCCCTGATGGGTACTTTCAAGAAGTGCAGTAAAAATCTTGGTTACACCACCACTCCTCCTAGAGATGCCTAGATAGAGAGTTAACCCCTTCTTTTCACTATTTGGCCCTCATAATAACCACTTCTGCTTTGTCCCACACTGATCAGCTACTCAGTTTTGAAACTATTGCTCTAGGACTCACTGGCAAAATGCCATGTACTTCTCCACTACCTCAAAGAGCTACAGAAGACAAAAGGAAGTCTTACAGATGGTCAGATTCAATCACTGTCAGTTCTGACATGGGAAATTAGGTGACATGCTACTAGGACCATGAAAAAATTCTTTCTGGGCTGTAATATAAATTATATAATGGTTACCATGAGAAGATAGAATCTGGTTAAACCAATTGCATTCAACAAGGAGAAATTTGGCTATGACCAATACGCAGCCAGGTTATTTTATAGAGTTTTTACTTGCAATAAAAATTGAGAACATTCAGAAAAAGATATTAGAGTGCATGACACCCAGTGGATTGGAGATTTTTTCCAAAGACAGTAGTCCTATTTCCAAAAGGCCAAGAAGCTAGCTAAATTAAAAAAAAAAAAATTAAAAATAATAATAATAATAAAAATATATATGTTTATAAAATAAAATAAAATAAAATAAAATAAAATAAAATAAAATAAAATAAAATAAAATAAAATAAT
>VZSE01015197.1:2149535-2174904 GCA_013398275.1 Promerops cafer
ATAAAATAAAATAAAATAAAATAAAATAATAAAATAAAATAAAATAAATCCTAGCAAAGCAAATGAATTTAATCACAATTTCTCCAAATATATGCTGCTCCATTCATCTCTGATTAAGTTTGTCTTCTACTCTTTCTTTATGGGCATTCAGGATAAACACTTCCAGAAAACAATTCAATATATTCTACAAAAATATATTTGAGTCATCCTCTGACAATATTCATTTCTCTCCATTCTTCTTGGATGAGAGAGACTAAGCAGCTGGTTTAAAGTAGATGCCTAATTTAGAACTAGATGATAATCTAGGACAACCTAACAATATTTGCAAAATTTGTGAATGTATTTGAAATTTATTATTTAAACATGCATATTTTGACAAATTGACTTTACCATGTTTATTGTCAGACTCACTGTCTTTATACAAGGCAAAAAATAAACACAGGAGTACAGGTTTAGGTGGGAAGGGACCTTTGGGAGAACATCTGGTCCAATTGCCCGGCTGAAGCAGGGCCACTTGCACCAGGTTGACGGGACCATGTCCAGACTGCTTTTGAATATTTCCAGAAAGGGACCACAATATTTCTGGGCAACCGTTGCCAGTGCTCAGTCACCTTCACAGCTAAAAACTGCTTCCAAATGTTCAGACAGAAGATGTTGTGTTTTTCTTTGCTCCTATTACCTCCCATCCCTGGACAATGAACAGTGTCTGGATCTGGATGTTCTTTACACCCTCCTTTCAGTGGTTTGTGCACACTGGTAAGGGCTCCCTGAGATCTCCCGGATGAACCATCCCAGCACTCTCAGCTAAGGAGACAGATGCCCATAAATTACCTTAGTGACCCTTTCTTGGACTCTCTCTTGTGCTTGGCAGCCCAGAACTGGACCCAGAATTCCAGGTGTGGCTAAATAAAATGAAAGTAACCTGAAACTCATATGAAGCTTTCAATCATCCTTGTATGAAGCTACCTATGATAATTTTCAGATAAAAAGACTAGCCCTCTCATCTATTATCAATCTTTCCACCACAAATCTGGTGATAGTCCAAAAGATGTCCCACCAGTCCTGTGCTATCTGCCAGGGATGTCTGAAACCTTTGAGCATTAAGAAAACTAATATCTTTGTTCTTTTGAGGAGAAGTTATGTTGAAACCTGACGTTAGATGATCTGGAGATATAATCTTGACCAGTCTGCATTTTAGTTGTTTTTTTTTTTCCTATCAAAAACTAAACATAGGTTTCAAAGCAGAAAATATCACAGCCCATCTGCTTATTGTACTTGATCTTGCAGTGGCTCCTAAAGGAATTGCTCAGACATCTGAAGCAAAATAAAACCTATGTAGTAAGTTCAGAATAGAAGAGGAAATGACATAAAATTGGCTGTGCCAATTAAGATTATCAGCAGAGGGAAAAACATTAAGAATACTGTACTAGGTAGAAATTAGGTAATTGAAATTATCCATGTATGATAAACTTCTAAGAAAACAGAAAGAAATTTTGGAAACATATGCATTAATAGCAGAATTTATCCCTAAATGGAAAAGATCTTAAATCAGTGAGACAATCATTTTACTGAATAATTAGCAATTGTTTGGTTTTTTTAATCAAGTAGAACTTGACTATATTTTCTAGTGCTATCACATTGTAGTTGTGTCTGATATTTCTGCATGCAGGTGTTAAATCAGATTATTGATGGCTGTAAGGTATGTTTGTTTTACAATGAAATACACTATATGAATCTGCACACACTTATATGTACACATGAAATCACCTGTAAAAACCTGGATGCCAATTCTGCAACTTGATCTTGTGACTGTATGTGTTACAAAAGAGGGCAAAGAGTGTCCTTCAAATTTTAAGTTTTGTCTGATAAAATAGAAAAACTAGCAATGAAAGAAATATGTAAATAATAACAAGATTACAATTAAAGCAAGGATTATTTTCAATTAATTTATAAGAACATCCTATAAAAGGGAAGTTGAGGTTTTGATGTAGTGGGTGTCCAGAGGGGTATTTGATATAATGCCATAACCCTTCCTACAAATTATAGGGGCAAGAACAGATGTATCCATGACCATTATCAAAAAGAAATGAAAAAGAATTTATCAAGTCACCACAACAGGCAGTAGCAGGCCTGATCTCATGTCAAATTCTACTGATGATCCTCAGGATGTGCTTGAACCCACAGGTAAACTTTTTGAAAGATGATTGCCTAATTTAAAAATAACTTCAACACTTGAGGTTAGCTTTATGAATCTACAAATTGGCACCTCAGCTGGTAGCTGTTTGGCATTCAGCTCCTCAAACAAAAAAATCGATATCCAGAATGAAAGTAAAGAAAAATATGATGAAGTGACTTTGTGGTGAAAGAAAGAAGCTCCCCGTCTCCTCCTTTCCCACTGGACTTTGTGCACAAAGAAGTTACAACCACTTCTATAAGGGTGCCTGAGACAGACTTCATGCCAGCATTTGTGAGTGCTTATTGAGCCAAGCTGAGGGTCTTTGGGGGACAAGGGTTACAGTGCAGTGTAACAGAGACGGTCCGAGATTCCCTATCTATGCCTCCCAAGCCTTGTCAAGGACAGAGACTGAAAAGATCTAGGACTGAGACTGAGACCCTAATACCCAACACAGGAGCTTCTGGCCTGGCTAAGGTGGGATGTCTACCAAGCGTTGCCTGCAGGTGTGTTTGTTGAACCAGTGCATTTCCATGGGAACCCGTGGAAGGAACACTGGACAAGTCACGGTGGACTGGCTGTGCTTGGAGCTGTGCTTGGAGCTGTGCTCACTGCTGGACTGGCCTGTCCTGTTCTGTTCCTGCAATGGCAATGGGGCGCAGATCGATCTCCCCCACCTTTTGGCCAGCTGCCTGTCGCTCTGAAGAAGGACTATAAAGGTGACTCTCTAAGGTAACCTGCTTGGAGATCTCCCCACGGAAAGAAGACGCGTCTTTGGAGCGGACGGTCCTGAGGACGGACTTCGTCTCTTCTGTGGTAGCTACATTCCCACCCAATCTATCATCTTCTTTTCTTTACTCTTTTCTCTCTCTCTCCTTCTGTCGCAATACCGTGGTTTGGGCGCCAAAATAAAAGGTGCATTTTTTGTTATTTTAAACTGAAGTTCCCCCTGTTGTGTTGTTTTTTGCACTCTGAGATCGGGTAACGAACCATCACGACTCCCGCTCGTTTGAGCGGATCGTGGCATAGAGGCAGTTACACTCTTTGGGAATCCAGCCCCACACCATGATCGTCTTGTGCTCCTGCTTCAGCGTACTCATACGGAGGTGGTGACAAATTCAGGAGAACTACACTGCCTCTCAGAGAAAAGCAACAGTGACATAAGTCTGTCAACAAGTACTGAAGCTTTGAGGGGTTTATTTTGTGGATATGAGTCTGGAAAACGTAATACAATATTTTTTTGCTTTCTTGCCTTAGGAGACTAGACACAAATAGAGACAAACAAGTGTTTTAGACCAAGCTAGGTTGAAAACTTGCAGTTTGTCTCTGCTTCACACTAAAAAAAAACTGCTGTTACCATGCTGTTTTACTTATGGTTTTCCTCTTGGGGGACTTATTTAGCAGGAAGAGGATAGATGGGGTAAAGGAAAAGGAGGAAAAAAGGGAAAGAAAAGGAGAAAAAAAAAGGGAAGAGGATTCCAGGAAAAGTTCAAACCTGTGACAGTAAGGAAAAAATTGTTTTGGAATACAGAAATATACGAAAAGCAAAACTGCTATAAAAGTCTTGAGGTAAGAGTTAATAAGAAGTCAGCTATATTTCAAAGAAATAGCAAGAAGAAAAACAAAAATAATAACTTTGATATGATTTTAGGTGCAAACAGAGGTTCATCTATCATAGACCAGGCATGTATTAAGACCTACCTAAATGACGGAGTTGTGGCTTTGCCCCATATGTTGAGCCATGGGCATCTCAAAATTTACAAAATGTGAAGGATTCAGAATAGGAAAACCCAAACTGAGATTCTGTAAAATCTAACCTTTGAGGAAGGAATCAAAGTAGGGAAGAAATTTTGTATATCCTGCCTAATATATGCCAGAGAGAGAACACTTTGGAAAGTATAAATATAAAGCCATGAGAAAAATTGCTTAAAGTCATCCAAGGGGGCATAAATGCACTAAAAGGGGAACTACAAGGCAATGTATAATTTCCTAACCTTGAAATACATTCAGCTATAGAGTAGTCTTACAAAGCAGTGGAAGAAAACTCATCACTCCAATACCTTCACCCTGTATTCTCTTGCTGCAATACAATAAATAATTGCAACATCAGAAGTAAAGTAAATTTTGTTACTAAAAAGGAAAAAAAAAATTAGTATGGATAGGACACCTGAACCAAATCTTTAAAAATGGTCTTGGAAAAAAAAAATATTTAAAAACCCAGCAGGGAATAATATTTTATTGGCAAAAAGAATGATAAGATGATTGAATAGAGTTGTCATTACCAATTTACTTAAAGCCAGCTATGTCCATATTGCCAAAACTCTTACTCAGTATTCGCTTTCACTGTAACAGGCTTAGTTACTACAGACAGGGATCTATAACTTCAATATTTCAACAAGATCAAAAACTGAGCATAAAGCTAGTTGGGGCAAAAGTGGTTTGTTTTGGGTTTTTTTAATCTTACTTTAACACCTACAGTGTCAAGTGAAAAAAACTCTTGAAGTAACCATAGCGACAGCAAATTTTTAAATATCACATTGAACAGTTATTTGTGCTCTTCAGGGCTGGGGTGAGGGGAAGACATTTACCCTTGTAAATCAATCCAGGTAAAGGACTTTTTTGACTGCCTGAGAAATAATGTAGCATAACCCAAGCAGTGAGAATGCAAGGAGATGAACAGAAGGTAAACCACTGTGAGGCTACTAAAACAGAGTAATAGCAGTCAGTCACGCTCCATGCATGGCAAGCATGCAAACACTGTCTGATATTATAAAGGCGTTTGATGAAAGAGGTAAATGAGACAGAACAAACAAAAAATACTATTTTTGAACAGGCACTTTCCTTTAGCAGCAGCAGCAGCAGTTTGTTCTCTTTCCCTCAAAGGAAAATCTCTGCCCTGTACCTTGTTTCAACTTTTAAATTTTTTTTGAATTTTTTTTGATATTTGCATCCCATTCGGTGAAGTTTCAAACTGAAATGAAGCCTGTTCCAAACTACCCCATGTGATTACAGATACTTGGTGAGCTGCCTCTCATTTAACAACAATGGGAAGCAGCAGCCAATACCCCATGGGCCCCTGTCCATAAGGGCCCCTGAGGCAAGAACTGCTGCTGTTTTTGAGCGCGGATGAGCTGCAGTGGATTATTGACTCAGTTTAAGGACAAGTGAGAAGTTCACAGAACTGAGTTCACAAAAGAAACTTGAAATTAATTAAGATTATGTCACTTTGATCCCCACAAAAAAAACCAACCAAACAAACAAACAAAAAAATTATGGTAACAGACTTTCTTGTATTTATTGGATGTAGAACCAACAGCTGCTAAAGAATTTGAAGAACATGAAACGGGCTTGAATGGAACAGTCTGAAAAATTTCTTCTGCACAGGGAAATACTTTGTGCAACATGACCAAACAGTATGATGTATTAAAGCACAGAGCTGCATGGAAGCAGAAAGAACATTTCAGGGCAGAGAATAGCACATGATACATTTTAAACAGAAATATTATGGCTCACATTGTTTCCAAGGCTAAGATGAAACTTTGGCAAATATCCTAGTTTCACTGGCCACATTTACATTGTGGGAAATACAGAACAAGAAATTCTGATTAAGAAGTTTCTCAGTGGGTATTTGCATATAAAAGTAGTGCTATTTGTAATTTCTTTATTAGGTACCATCTTTCTTCCTCCTTTGTGGATTTACATCTGAGCAAAGACATTGAATAATGAGCCCCAGAAATGGTACCGTACAATGAGACAAAGGATTATAAAGAACTAATCAAACAAAAAAAATCAGCTTGTAGCCAAAAAGAAGTAGTACAAAAAAGTAATTTTCTGCTTGCCTCTTTCACAAGCCACAGTGTAACTTGGGGTAAATATAATCTAATTTGAACTAAAACATCTTTCTTTGCAATGAATGAAAACCTAGGAATTACACAAACTTGGTTATTCCACATTTAATATTAGCATGCATGTGTATAAATATAGTGCATTTACAGATATACATTTTAAAGCACTATAACTTCTTAAAAATTTGTACTTATCCCCTTGACTCACTGGTATGTTTTAATCAGGTTGACCTATAATATATAATCAGACCATTTCCATTAGGAACACTTAAGATCTTGTCCATTTCATCTAGAACTTAAACTAAGTTCTTTCAATCACTGTAACCTGGTTAGTACCTGATAAATGATTTCTTGTCTAATAAATTCCTGTCAAAATCCTTCCAGTACAGGAATCTAAGGTGAGTTCTGCAGAAACAACCACGACATCCTAAATGCTGATTTTTTACAAAAATGTGCTTAATTTTATCTTTTTCATGTTCTTATCTTCCTAACAATAATTGTGTTTCAATATTTAAATATTATTTGAAGGACATCTTTTTTTTTTTTTTTTTTTTTTTTTAATTCATTAGGAATGGATTAAAGTAAAGCTGTGTAATATCTGTGAGTGCCTCATTTTGATGTTACAGGGCCCATCTGCATATGCACTGTTTAATGTTCCTGTCTATTTTGACTATGATTTTTGAAGGAAAGCTAGGACTGAATTTAAAGTAATATAATAAGAAAATAATTTTTATTTATTAAACAGATTGAAACATACAATCTAGCAAGAGGAAATTTGACTTCTAACATGGGTATCTAACACAGTACCAGACCATGGACTAGTAACCATCTTTGACATCCCATGCTATGCTTACCCATTAACACAAGCTTCAAATTCAAAGAAAAAAGGTTTTTAAAAAAAATCGAGCACTACCTCTGCCTACATCATCAGCAAACTCTACAGCTGTCCACTTAAAATTCCATTCCTAAGCTCATTTTCAGTGCCATTCATTGTAAATGAAAACAGAAAGGTTTTATAAGACTGAGTACAACCAGAAGATGTTTTTATATTTTGGCAGGCAAGATTGGTCTCTCATAAGGCCAAAGCTATTTTGCTTCTTGGTGTTTTTTAACAAAGACTAGAATTCAGATGATCCAAAGCGTGCATTTATATATTTATATATCAAGAAAAGCCTGTGCCAGGAAACAATAAGGCTGAATTATGTGTAAAACATGAACTCATATATCTGAAGTATTAGATTTGATTGCACTGCAAAAACTTCAAACCTTTTCTTACCACAAAGTCTTACCACATTTTACAGATTTTACAATTACCTACACTTTCCAGAATTTTAAATTATGCTTTTCTTTTACACTGATATATTGCAAAATTTATTTTCATCAAACTTGTAGATACAGTCAAGAAAGCAAATCTTGCATGACTCTGTTATTGCCCCACTGACACTTTATTATTGATTTCCATTTGGAATTCCTGTCATTAATAATGAATTCTGAAAAAAAAAAAGTGAAAATTTTACCACCACTGGTGATTTAAGACAAGAGGTGCTTCTCTGAATAGAAATACATTCTTGAATTATATTTAGGCATGAATATTTGCTAACTTTCTACTAAAAATTTTCTCATAAAATACAGAGGAAAATTCCCAACTATATTTCAGTGTTCAAAATATGTTTCCCCTCTCAAAATCAATAAAGTTTATTTAGCTTGATTCCAGAGAGTAGGATTTACTTTCTTAGATTTAGCAAAAGGATATATTCCCACAGAATTTCAGAGCAGAGTTTTTTAGCCTTTGACAATACATGAAGACTAATTTCACAACTAGAAAAAATGGCAACATTTGCTATTGCAATCCATATCTCTCAGATTCACCACTTATGTCAGTTTTCAATATAAAATATTCTGAAATTATTGCTAATGGTAGCATTTTGGTTTTTTTCTGCAGATAAAGAATTGTAATTCTGTAGCAGGAGAAGATGAAATATGATTTACCTTTCCCTTGACTCATGAAATACCCCAAAATCCTGTTACAAAAACTCTAGCTTTAATACCTGCTGTTTGTGTCTATCAGAGATTATTGCTGGGAGATACTTGGAGCAGCTCTGATCAGATGACTCCAGCATAGACTCTTTCCCAAAAATCTGTTTTCTGCCAATATCAGATGTGGAATACTGAGCTGAATGGACCATTTCCATCATCTAGTATTCCCACATTTTTAAGATGAATGTAAGTCAGAAAGAAAATATATAGACACAAGCAAGCAAACAAATAATGTTTCTCAGCTGTCACATTTACCTATCCATACATCAGACAGACATTTCCATTTGCAGGAAAATTAATTATTGCTCTCAGTTCTGAGTGTGTATCTGTGCATGTCCACATATATTGTGTGTGTGAATACATATACCAGCCTGTAAACATCTGGTTGTGACTGCAGTTGCAGTCTCACTCTGGGTGAAATAGGTTGTTTTGTTTTGTTTTTTTTTTTTTAAATAGAGAGGAACAATATTGTAATTTATTTTAATTTCCTGGCATTCAAAGAGATTAATTAATCTATTTTAATGACACCTACCTGGATGAATTAAATTTCAATTAGACTTTGATTAGAAAGAGATGACTAGAGGGGCTGCCACTAAAAAGAGAATAAAATAACCAGCAAGTTTTCCCTAGAGGACTGTGAACAAACCACAAACCACAGGATAGGGCTGGTTTCTGGCATTTTCAGTGCCTTTTTAATTGTAGCATCTTTCACCATATATACTTGAAGAATTTCATCTGATGCTTCTGTTATCTACCAAGTGCACTTTTCAGCCTACAGTTGTTCTACCCTACAATTTTCTGAAATCATTGCAAGTTTTAGGTCAGAATGTACCTTTAGGCTTCCTGCATGTTAGGACCAAGAGATAGTTCTCAATAAGTTAAAAATAAATATGATAAGTAAAAATTCCTGAAAATAACATATAGCTGAAATAGAAAGTTACAAAAGGGCAAGGAGTAAACATCAGACAGCAAAAGATGCATATCTTCCATAGAGAGTAGTTTGAATATATGTGGCACAGTTCTGACCTGGACATAAAGGTGACAAGTAAAATATTATTGTTTACCAACTTTCATAAAAAATTGTCTATACATGAAGAGGAAAAAACCTGCAAAATTTGCAAGGAAATTCAATACTACCTTAGCAAAGTGCAAAGAGCTAGATACTTCAGTGATGTTTCACATAAGCATACAAAAAACCATTTTTGAATGCTTACGCTGAATCCTGAATCATTTCTGCAGCAGTAGTTAATTGGACATCTTAGTTCCTGGGCTACATGGCAGTTTCTGAGTTGTTTCCAAATTGCAGCACATACATCTATGCCTAAATTCCACTGCTTTGAATTTATCTTTTTCAAGTTCTGTTTTAGAAATGTGGCTGACCTGGCAGCTCCTGAGTGCTTGATGTTACTTAGCTTTAATTCTGAACACGATTAAAATTCTGCTTGCTCTACAGTCCCTCACCTCACTGTCACAAGCTCACAGAGAATGATTGTGAAAGGAAGCTCTGTCTGAACAGCTAAAATCCAAAAACAACCCAGCTGGAGTCCAAGTCTCCATTTATATCAGCAAGTGTGTTTTCCTACAGTGAGACTAGAAAATGGCATATACACATGCAAATAAATACATAGCATAATGTTTTGTACTTACATGACAACTAATAATCAAAGCATTTTCTATACAGTATTTAATCATCAAATTACTTATTCCAAAGATATCATTTTCCAAATTTTTGATGCAAATAGGACCTTGGTCGAGGTCAACCTATGGCTTTTCACAGAATCACAGGATATGCTGAGTTGGAAAGGACTCACAAGGATCTTCGTGTCCAGCTCCTGTTCCTACCCAGGACCAGCCCCAAAGACATAAGTTTACTTTTGGGCAGCACTTTTTAAAAAGAGCCTTAACTGGCTTACTAAAGGTCACAATGGAGAAAAGCTTAGAAACAGAAGATACTTGGTCTAAATCCAAGCCTAAAATTGTGTCTATGATCATTACACATTTGACACCTTTTAAGAAAATGTTAACAAAAATTACCTGGAATGGAGAGACAACTTTCCTTGCATAGGTCAAATTCAGCAGCAGTTAAAGTGAAAAAAGTATTTCTGTAGCAAAACCAAATGTTTGTATAGTGGCAATGGTTAGGTGAAACAGAAATACAGAGCACACTGCAAATAGACCATCTGAAATATTGAATAAACACTACAATTACCTCTAAAGTATATGGTAAGACAGTCCATCTGCCTCAGTGTTTAATTACCAGAAGACAGAAAATGGAAAAAGTAAGAAGAGGTCTTTCTAGTTCCCTTAGGCTAAAAGATCTGGACATCACTAAAATGTCTAATGCCTGTCTCACTCTCAGGAATACTAGTGGGAACACACTGAAAATATATTTAACTAAGACATCTCCCTGTGTCATTATGTTAAGGCAGGCTTTCTTCACGCATCAGCAGTGTCAGCAGAGAAATTAACATTTGGGAAATCATCAGCCTGTGATTCAAGGACATTTACCAATAAGTACACAATTTTTTTTCTGTCAATTGAGTATAAAGGAAGAAAAGAAGTCTTAATTTTTAAAATGACTTGTTAATCAATTATTTACCAGAGAATAGAATTATAAGCATCTGAAAACTGAATGTTCAATTTGAGCTGTCTGCAATCGTGAACTTCTGGGCACTGCTGTTTATGAATTTCGGCAGAGAAGGCTAAAATGTCTTCAAAATCCTTACAATTTAAAAGCAAAAATTAATTCCCATATGTGTTCCTCCTTGGTCTTCCATGACTCTCAGTGCTTTTAGGATACACTACAATGAAATGTTGATGCCTCTACTCACAGGTGCCCAGCAAAAGAACAACTTTTTGGATGACAATAAACAGAAGATCTGAGCAAGGAAAATGTATTTTAATTCATGAAAAATTAAAAATAATCTCATTTTTACCCTAAATATAAATAGTAGCCACACATAAATCCTTAAAAATTGAAAGAAAAAATGTAAATTCTTCCATCCCCTAGTCTTTGTAAGTCTCGGGATTTCATGTGAGAAATTTTTCATTTTGAGTTATTGATCTGATATTCACTGCAAATCAGAGACCTTTTGCAACCTTTTAAAACTGGAGTTTACAAAGAGGATTTTGATTTTCACGCAAATTTAGACAGCTTATATACACTCGTATTTTTCTCTCACATGATATTCCAGTTATAAATAGTCAAACAGGGAGAGCTGACTTTTTGGATTAGTTGCTCTGTGAAACATTTTAAACCATAATTTCAAAAAAACAGAGTCCTGTAACTCAGAAAGAGTTGAAATTATAACTTGCAATGTTCAAATATTACTTTTAACTTTATTTCCATATCTAATTAGAATGTTTCCCCCTTTCCAAACATTTCCCTTATTATTACTATTTCCAAATTAAGAGAATGCTCTGTCTTTTCCATACTGCTTGCAAAAGCAATTTTTCTGTAATCAGGACTAAGAGAAAACTCCTTCATACGGGAGAAGGAGGTGAATGTTATTCTACTGCATGCATTTACTCACTTTCAAAACATTCATTGAAGGGTGGTCTTGAGATACTTCAATGTCAGTTAGTGTTTTTTCAGTAAAACAAGTTGGTTTACACAATCTCCTGTTTTAATTTCAAATCATAGAACCATAGAATAGTTTGGCTGGAAGGGACCTTAATGCTCATCTAGTTCCAATGCCGCTCCCAGGGACACTTCCCATTAGACCAGTTGCTTAGTGCCCCATCCAACCAGCCATTGAAGACTGACAGGGTTGGGCCACCCACAGCTTCTCTGGGCAACCTCTTCCAGTGCCTGACCACCCTCACAGTAAAGAATTTCTTCCTATTATCTGAACTAAATTTCCCTTCTTTCAGTTTGAACACACTGCTCTTTGTCCTATCACTGCAGTTCATGATGAGGAGTCCCACTTTGGCTTCCCTGCAGGCGCTCTTCAGACACAGGACTGTTGCTGTGAGTTCTCCATGCAACTTTCTCTTCTATGGGCTGAGTAGCCCAAAATTTCTCAGCCTGTCTTCATAGTAGAAGTGCCTTAGTCGTCTTATCAACTCTGTGGACTTATTCCAATAGTTCCATGTCCTTCTTATGTTGTGGGCACCAGAACTTCATGCAATACTCCAGGTGGGGTCTTATGCAAGCATAGTTGAGAAGAAGAACCACATCCCTTGACCTGCTGGCCACACTCCTTTTGATGCGTCCTTTTACGATTCTTCCTACAATCCTTCTCAAAATCCTTTTTATGTATTTCAGAAACCTAGACAATTTTTCTTATATGGTGATGCAATAAATTCAACACTGTGGTCTATGCAGTATGTTTTTACACATGTACATGCTGTATTAAATATGCAATAGCCTGCTGCCTCAAAATTACATTGCATCTATGTGAAACTACATAACACTGGAAAGCTGTAGTAGACAGTTTTACTCTGTGCCTAGAACACATTCAATCTTGCTATGCATTGTTCAGAATTTACTTGCATTAAATATGATCATGATCTCAATTCACCTGAGCTGAAGTGATTTATTTGCAGGAACCACTTTAATGATGACTGCTTATGCTCACATGTTCATGAATATTGGAATCAAGAGTGGCTGCATGAAATTGGAAGTTCAAAATGGACTACTGTAATTTCTAGGTGAATTTGATACAATAAATTAACATGCAAGGAATTTGCAGTGAGCTGCTTTTATGAAAAAATCAATAAACTCTTGTAATAAAAATGGTAATAAACATGCTAGTTCAGTAAATAATGAAAAAAAAAGTAGATTATGTGCTTTATTGAACTAATTAGGAAACACTTTATAGGATCAAATGTTCTTACCAAAATTAAAGAAATTCCTTCTTGAAAGAGTCATGAAAATAATTTCCCTTTTCTTACTGAACTCTGCAAACTACCGGAAACTTATGGAACTGTAGCTCTTCCACAGACTTTATATGGGCTCTTTAAATGGGCTTTTAATTTGTTTAAGTTATAAAATACAATGTCTGAAAAGAAACAAATGAAAAAATTCCACCCCTGAAATCTTGTATGATTGCAGACATTCTATATTGTTCTTGGTAAATGTAGCCAAAAAGAAATATCACAGATCTTAAAAAAATCTTTTTTTACCTTAAGGGAGCTTTCCTCTGTTAGGTAAACTCTTTTGCCCAGCTATGATTTTAAATATACATTCAACATGGAGAAAACACAAAAGAGAAAGAGTTTCCTGTTTTATTGAATGAAATTAGAATTACATATTTGCTTTCCTTTAAATATGTGCTTAACTTGTTTTGCTGAATCAAGCTGAAAACAGTTATCCTTGGAAGGTGTCCTACCCTGCTCCCAATTAGTTTAATAGCGACTGTCAAGGATTTGAAGTATTCTGAGAACACACTTACTCTGTCACCCTCCTATTTCATGATTGGCTGTTAGTCACAAAATATATTCCCGCAGAGTCACAGTTTCAAATGATTCTCTTTTAATTAGTCTTACTCAAAACCATCTGTGACTGATAGAAATAACAATAGTTTCAACTTCTTTTCATCATGAAGCATGAACTTTATTTGTCATGTCCAGAAGACTGATTGTTTATGCCACAGCCCATCCTAATGCCTTCAAAAATCTTTAAGTATTTTCTGACTTGTAAGAAAACCAAAGGGCTAAAAATAGACAACTTGTAAAAAGCAGATCCTTTAAACAGGTGTAACTTCTAGTCAGGCAGAAGTTCAGGTTGTCATTTCTAACTTTCATGAAAGAATAAAACTTTTCAGATTTATATTTTCTATCTTTAAATTTTAATTTATCAGATTACATTTATTTTATGCTGGACAAAGGTCCAACTTCATTCATGCCTGGATGGGCTAAAGGAATGAGGTAAAGGAAAATGTGTTTTTTTACAGGAAGAAATAAAAACAAAATCAAAATCTTTTTTCCGGTGCCTTAGCACATAAAAAATCACATTTTCTGAAAATCCTTAGCTATTTTGTGCACCGGGTCCATATTAACTATACATTTAATTTTCTATTTAATACAGCTGCAGGCAATGAGATGTGGGTTTTATACCTTGAAAAAGTCTACAACTAATCATAGGCAATGCAATTCACCAGTCAAACCAGGAGAAAAAGGAACAAAGAACGTGCAATTTGCTTTAAAGTCTCTCAAGAAACTTTTAGCTTTTGTAAAAGGAACAGACAAAAAGAGGCATAAGCAGAAATTCTAGCTGTAAGGCTGGCCTTCAAGTAAGTGACTGGCTGCCATGGAGAGATCAGCCATATGGGAGACTCCAGTTGCTGTAAGAGGACAAGTATGTGCACAGGAAACAGAGGGACAGAGAAATTGATATGCCAGATTCATGGTAGGTATGTACACCATGCCAACAAACCCAGGGTATTTCCAAGAAAAAGAACAGCTCTATGAAATGTCATTTAATCTTGGTTGGACATGTCAGGTATTGCTGACTTGAATCTTTTATGTGGTTTAAAATAAAAGGCTCCCCAAAACCAAAACAAAGCAAAACAAACCCAAAAAACCCCACAATAATAACAGAAAATTATTCTGTTTGGTTTTTATGAAAAGGCATTTTCTCCTGCAGCAAATATACAAGTGATTGAAGAGAAAATGAAGGAGAATGTATTTCATTGTAGTCTGGTCTGCAAGGAATATAAATAAGGTTTTGGTAGCTTTGTCTCAAAATCATATATGCAAAATATCTAAATTTTTTAAATTTTTGCCAGAGTGTTATTGTTTAATTGTCTACAATGTCCCCCTGAAATTAATACCAAAACATCATTATAGTCCTTTGTACTTTGCTTTAATTTTGATCAGCTTCATTCTGGGGCCAGTCCATGGCCATTCAGCTCAATGAGAGTTGGAATAACCTTATAATTTGCCAGTTGCAAATTTTCTAAGCATTGCTTTTTTCCAAAATATTACTTTTTTCTTGTCATAGGGAAATATATGTTTTTAATCCCCACGATGTTTTCCTCTAAATCATGTACTGTGCCATTACATATCAGCAATTAAGGACCCAAACAGTTTAAAACACAGTATTTCTTTCCACAGACTTGCTTAAAAATAGAAAGAGAAACATCTCTACTCAGAGATACATTTTTGCATAGGATAGTTATTACAGTAATGAGGTATTTTTAAAGAAAAATATAGCAGACATGATGTTTACTTGCTACTTGGTAAAACAATGAAAGTGCACACAGACATTCAGGAGTCAGTAGCCATTCTAGGATGGTAAAACCTATTAATTCAATTTAAAAAATGCCAACTGTCTTTTTATTTTTCTCATGTATCATTTTTATATCATATTCACCTTAATGTTCTAACAATAGTTATAGTTAGATGAAGTTGATAACCACATTATTTAAGTTAATACTTTACATGTTCACCTTATACTATTACATAATCTCAAATAATGGCTACATTTCATACTGTGTTATTCAATCTGTACAATGAATCAGGAAGATTATGACTAGAAAATTGTGCTGAACTGTTTACTTTTTTTTACATTTTCTTCCCTAATAAAATAGCCTATTGATATAACTCAAATTATTAGAACTTAATCACACCATGTGGTAAGACATTTTTTCATTTGTTTTTTTCCTCAGAAATCCTTCAATTTTTCAGTGTTTTATACATATAAAACAGAGTAACTTGCTTTTCTTTATAAAAGTCATTTGGTACATTTTGCAGTCTTAAACTATTGAGTTGCTCACATGACTCTTCACCTTCTTTATTCATTTCATTTACTAGACTTGGAACATACATTTCTATATGGCTTGAATAATCTCACCATAACAGAGTTCATTACAGTTCATAACCTAAACAGAGTTCTTTCTTGCCTTATCTACTTCACTGGTTTTACGTGGCAAAATTTTAGTAGTGCAGGTACTGCACGGGTGGCCTCTGTGAGAAGACACTAGAGACTCCCCCCATGCCTTGACAGAGCCACTTTCATCCAGCTCCAAGACACTCCTGTCTCTGGCCACAGCTGAGCTCATCAGAAATGTTGGGATTTAAGATGCTTAAAAAGGAGGAAAAGTATTCAATGGCAGCTGGGAGAGAGGAGAGAACATCTGAAAGAAACAGTCCTGCAGACGACAAGGTCAGTGGAGAAGGAAGGTCAGGGACTGAGATTCCCCTGCAGCCCATGGTGCACACCATGGTGAGAAAGGTTTGCCCCTGCAGCCCATGGAAGTCCATGGGGATGCAGAGAGCCACCTGCAGCCTGTGGAGGACTCTCTGATGGAGCAGGTAGATGCCTGAGGGAGTCTGTGACACTGTACAAAGCTCATGCTGAAGCAGGCTCCTGGCAGGACCTGTGGCTCCATGGGGAGAGAAGCCCACACTGAGGCAGGTTTGCTGGCAGAGCTCGTGATCTCAGGACACGAGAGTTTTGTAGGTATAAAGTGCAATATTAATGTGATATGAAGTTGATATATCCTGCCTATGAGGAGTATTTTTATTTATCACATGCTGGAAGTCAGTGCTCCTGAGGGAGTTTTTTCCTGAGGGGCTGCACCCTATGGAATAGGGAACGTGTTGGAGCAGTCTGTGAAGCACTGCAGTCCATGAGGGAACAATCTGTGTTCTGCAAGTTCCTGAATGACTGCATCCTCACACTGGAGCAGGGAAACCATGTAAGGAGGAAAGAGTTACAGTAGAGACATGTAATGAACTTACTGTAACTTCATTCTCCTGGGGCTTGTGTGGGGAGGAGCTGGGAGTAAAGTTTAGCCAGCAAGAAAGGGAGGGGTGGGGGGAAGGTGTTTTTAGCTTTGTTCTTGTTTCTCATTATCCTACTCTGTTTGATTGACAGTAAGTTGCATTTCTTTCCTGAAGCTGAGTCTGTTTTGGCCACGACAGTAATTGGTAAGTGATTCTTCTGTCCTTATCTTGATCCATGAGCTTGTTGCAGTACTTCTCTCCTTGTGCTGTTGAGGAAGAGAAGTGGTACAGCAGCTTGGTGGGCAGCTAGTGGCCAGCCAAGGTCAAACAATCACATCTGCTCCACTTTTTTTGTTTGTTTCTTTAGAGGCAATCTAAAGGGTTCTTCTAAGTCTCTAACAGAGACTAAGACTCCCTCAGAGAGTCTGTCTCTACTAAAAAATACTGTGAAGACAACACCAGCACTTATATACGAGTGCATAAATGTTCTGAAGTGTGTCTGTTTGTATCCATGTAGTCTAGAATACATTTTAGAATACCTGAAGGTACAGATTTCTGCTGATGCACACTTTGCAGAAGTTCCTCTTGGTCTTTTTCTAGCTGTGCAGGCACATGAGTTTGGGTAAAGAAAAGAAAGATTGGTTTTCCTGAAGTACAACTACTGTGGGGAATATTGCCATTGAAACATATGTAGCAGTTACTTTGCAAGTACTTAAAGTTTTGTTTACTTGGTTTCATTTTATTTTACATTAATTAGTTAAGCAAGGAAGAAAATAATTTTCTGAAAACTTTCTTCTAACATTTCCACGGGCTTGGAAGGATTTGTACACTTCAGTTCTCTCTCCTATCAGCTACCTGACAGAAGAAACCATGTCCATAACATAATGCATATCTCAGTTCAGAACATTCTCTGCTCGTGTCCTCAAAGTTAGTTTTAGTTTTTGTACAAAAACAGGAAGACATAGACTCCTGTCATTAACTGGAACATTCTCCTAATTTGATTTTGATAGTATCTAGTAGTTTAGTAAATAAGGGTAGTAAATTAGGATATTCAACATCCATTATTCAATGCAATATTCTTTTTCATACTTTCCAGCTGAGAAGAAGGAGATACCTTCCCAGCTTTTGTCCTGATGAATGTCAAGTCTAAGACAGCATGGCTGGTAGCAAACCTGGATGCAAACATTTAATTTGCTGCCCACTATGTTTCACTGATGGTGACCTCATTATTTTCCACTCAGGAGCTGAATTTTACTTCCAGTCCTCAGATACACTAGTCCACTTTTCTCCAAGATGGATTGTTTTTATGTGTCAGTATCCAAACTGGTGGTCATAGCATTTCTTCACTGGGGATAGCAAGGGAAATTTCAGCAGAATTATGTTAATTCTATACAAATTAATCAATTACACTGTTTGCATAGATCTTTAAAACACTCATAGAATGCATTGTCTATGCCAATCCATATGTAAATATTATAGGCACTCTCAGGTCTCAGTTTCTCAAACATTTTAAAAAATATTTTCTCACTAAAACACGACAGAAAATGTGTTGGCTCTTGAGTTACTAGGCTTAAATGTGGCAACTGGACGAGTACATTTGCAAAGCAAAACCAAAGCAGGAAAGGAAACTATTAGAAGAAGAGATGCCACTTTCTACAGGAAGAGACATGTAGTTGGACAATGTCCTGGTCTTGCACCATTAACATCAGCTGTGGTTGTACTACTAGCACTGACTTCCAGCATGTGATAAATAAAAATACTCCTCACAGGCAGGATATATCAACTTCATATCACATTAATATTGCACTTTATACCTACAAAAGTCTATGTAGCCAGGTAAAGTGGGTTTATCACCTGTCACTGAGTACAAAGACAGACACACAGCAACAGTTCATTCCTTATTTAAGCCTATCACTTCTCATTGTTAGTTAAGTTTTTCTTTTAGGTGTGATTTTCACTTTCTTTGACTACCAAGTCATCACATATGGAATTAGAAAAGCTATCTGGCTCATCATAGGACTGAGATCATTATGCATGGCTGTTACTCACATATGATTAAAAATTTGATGTTTTCCACAGTAATCTGACTTCATTTTAACTTCTGCAGGTGGTCTGTGATTGTTATTCTTTTCTACCCTTGAAAGCTTGAGGCACAAACCACAACAATTGCTCATTTTCTGTAATGTGTAACCAAAATATTTAACCAATAGGTATTTTACTCTCAAATTTTAATCTCAAGAATATTAGCCTTCTATCTTCTTTTTGCCTCTTGTTCCCCTGTGCAAATTGTACCCAGCTATATCAATATTGTTGTTATGAATATTATCTCATGAGCTTTCAGTTATAATAGGTGATAGTCACCGTCATTCAGTAACATTCTAGGCAAGGATTCTTCATATACTTCAGGTATTTCAGTACTTTAAGAAAATTATAATTAGTATAATAAAATTAATATTCAGTTGCAAACTCAGTTCAGTGTATCTTGGACTGAGAAGACAAAAAAGGTTACAATAAACAACACTTTTCAACTTTTTTTTTCAACTCACTTGCATTCTGAGCCTTGTAACAAACATTGCCATTCTAGGGAGGGTCTAGGAAACAGACACTGTACCTGTCTAAACCATTGTGAGGTAAATCAGGAGTCAGGCAGTCAACTCTCTTCAAAGAAACCCATGCAATTCTCAGTAAAACAAATCATCTACATATCTTGTTTCTTAGTTGTAAACATCTTCCTTCCTCCATGTCTGACCATACCAGTGTGCCATCATGTTCTTTAAAATTCTTGTGGGAATTTATTGCCAATGCGCTGTGCACTGTCACTGAAAAACAAAGCCCTTTTTAAAGATTCAAAACACTGCTTACTTCCATCTGTTTTCCATAAAAGATTATGCCAAGTAAAGGTCTTAACATAACAGTCTTAACATGTTGATTACATCTATGAAACAATGAAAGAATATTTCTACAAGATCCAGTAAAACTGCTGTATACCTCTAAATTAGGCTATGTGAGACTTCGGAGTGCAATTCAAGACTCATCTGTTGTACTGCTTGTGTGTATGGCCTGTGTTCTAAGGGTTTGCAATTAGAGCAATAATTCCAAGAACAGCTGTAGTGTGTACATGTGTAAACCTGTAGTGTAAAGGATAGACAGAAAAGGGGGATAGAAGAAAGAGTAAAACAACCTGCAAAAGGACAGACTAGCAGAAAAGAAATTAGTTTAGATCCAGCACACCTACTCAGCCAGATGTTCTTCACTGCATCCATTTCACCTGCTGTTGTATCTTGTTGCAGCATCCAAAGAGAAAAGACATCTCACCAGCAGCAATTAAACAAAAGCTATGCCTAACCTTCAGACTTTTCTTTCCTTTTGCCCCATTTTTCATTAGGTTTTGCGCTCTAACAGAAAACAAAAATAGAAGAAAAAAAGGAAAGGAAAATGTGGAAAGAAAATGAGGAACAGGTTTTTAGTTATTTTTTAACTTTTAGTATGTGCATTATATCCGCTGACTTTGCATGAGCTATTGCTGCACAATTCGTCATTGATATCAGCCATTCCAGGATATGTCTAACAGAAATAAAAAGTATTCAAAAAGGTTTGACAGATTTACAGTGAGGTACTATGATGGGTCAGAGCATGTGAAAGGAGTATAACTCTGTACTCTAATACAACATCTTCAACTTTTTAGCCACATTTGTTAAAGCTATATGCCATATCTCTTCCAAATTTCTTTAACTTTAAGAATTCCATATCACTATTTGAAACTATTGTAATACATGTTAATGTATATGTTTAGCATTTATTTGTGATAATAAGACATCTTCATCAAACTACAGTTATAGTAGAATATGCTTTTATATCATAGAGGAATATAAGAATATTTTTTAAGAAATCCCTTTGTAGCCCAAAACACTAAAAGGAGGAAAGGAAAGAAGGAAATGAAAAGCACTTCAAAGAACAATTCAGGAAAGAAATAATTATTAATATTACAGCAGGACCCCCTTCAGGACACTCCAAAATATTATGCTCAGCACTGCTTATACCATTTAGTTTTGAAATTATTATACCTAAGTCAACTTCAAATATATCCTCTCTTAAAAGAAAATGAGTCATTAACAATGACAACAGATTTCTGCTGTTATATTCAACTAAATTAGGGCGTTAAAAAAATAGCATACATATTTATGAGAAGAGTTTCAACAAGAAGGATGCTATCAATTCCTAATAAAAAGAAACAACACTTAAGAAATATTTATGAGTTACTGAATAAATAGTTAAAGATAATGAAAATAGGTAGACAAAAAACATCAACAACAACAGAAAAAAAGCAATACCATAGAAAACACCTTTTATTTCCTAAGTCATTTATACAAAAGTCATTCTTATCACCTTCTATTTATTACAACCTGTTTCCCTTACCAGACAGCTGAGGCAAATAGAGCAATGCACAAAAATTCACTGACACTGCAACATAGCAAGATACAACTGATGTCTTTGTGAATATAGGCTGTGAACTAACACAGTGATTTTGATTATTTTCCTTTTATTTTTTTCCATTCAACATAGTTCAAAGGCTTTTTGAAACACTACAATGAGACCATAGGCTTCAAGGTGCACAAAGTGTTTGTCATTGATATCTCTCCTACTTCTGGTATCCTCACTACTCTCTAAAAACTTTCTCTTCTAATCCCATTTTTATATAAATAACCCCCTCCTTCCATGTACTCCCTCAAAACATACACACACTATACCACAGAAAGTGATTGTATGTAGAATAGGTATGCAGCAGCCCCTTACCTTCATGTATCCTTAGGTACCTGAAGACTTACTCCTTCATCCTTTCCCCTAAGCTTTACTTTTTTGATCTAAGATGCTCAGTGCTACTTAGCAGGATTAGATTTTTCAACTATTTCTTTTTTTCGGTGTCCTACTCTGGACAAACTCTAGGTGAACCATACTTCTCTCCGAGCCCAGTGACAAAAGGTGGAGACAATATTGCTGTGAAATCTAGAGGAGAGCATTATTATCAGAGTTGCCTCTGTGATTTGTGACTATATGATTTATTGCTTTCATTGTGATCCTTTAATCCTTTCTACAAAACTGAACAGTTTCTCATAAGTTTGCACTTGTGCACTTCATTATTTCTGAATTAATGTTGACTTTATTGGATTGCATCCAGGTATTTCAGATTAATTCCTCCATCTGAAGACCATTTTGAATACCTCCTCTGTCTTCCTAGTACCATTATGATCCATCCTACCAATTTAATAAACAGATTTTGCACTACACCATCCTGTCGGATGAAACACTGAGCAGAACTGAAGCTACCCTCAGATCTCTCTGATACACTGTCCAGTCTCTCCTTCCTTTTTACCTGTGAATAGTAATAAATGTGAAAATTCTATCAGAGTCATGCTCCTCAAACATGTATAAAATAGTTTCTTCTTATTTAGAAAAATATCATGGAAGATAATATTCTTAGACTTAATATCAAGATGGTATGGTACCTAATGTGTCCCTCATCTGCAAAGCCTGATAATTTTTTTCAGAAAGAAATTTCCACTCTTTGACATCATTTGTTGATGTCAGATACTACTCATCTACGTGTTGTCTTCTGAGTGGTTTGCATCTTATTTGCTGGAATTTTGTTCTGTTATTATTTTCTCTTTGCCCTCCTAAAAACATAGAAAAGAATTCTCAACCAAATGAAAATTCTCACATTTTGCCAGAACATTTATAGTTGCTTTTTTCAAATAAATTCTAGAAGCAGCTTTCTTCTACCCAAGGCTTTGGGATTTGTTTGAGGGGATTTTTAATGGTTTTATTTATTTTACTTTTTATTTTCTATTTCCACATCATATGGTCTAGATTTAATGTATACATATTTCTATAGTTCCCCACATTCCCATCTATTTAGTTCACTAAACGCCTGCTTTTTCATCTCTTTCAAAGTCTAGAATTTTGCTCTTTTCACCTCCAAAACTTTGTCATCTCCTTCACCTTATGAATAGCTGATCCTTATTTATTCCATTTATTTACAAATAAAAATTTTAGTAGAAATAATAATTATACCTTTCTATTTAAAAAAAACAATCATAATAAAGGTTTGGGCATTTTTCTTAAGATGGAGTTTTTGGGGTGATACCCCAAACTCATAAAATAAGTTTTCTTCAGTTCCCTATTGTGCAGAGGAGCACAATAATATCAGTTAATACTGGTGAAAATCACATCAAGTCTTATTTCACCCATTTTTTACAATACCAGGCTATTGAATTATAACTTTTCAGAGAGTTTTAGAAAGTCAGAAAGCACATCCTTAAAAGTATGGGTTACTCAAGGCTACCACTGCTGCAAAAGGCAGATGAGAGAAGAAAATGCCTGTACTATCTTTCACTAAACAAAAAAGAAGGTTACTAAGGATATACACCATTATTCATTATAGGAATATGAGTGCCAGCATCAGTTAAGGAAGTATTGTTATGTGGAAATCAAACAGCCAGTTCCTTTTTCTATGTCCCAGTTTTACCCCTCACACACTTACCCAAAAGTTCTGCTTTGCCTCTGCCTTGACTCCACAGCTGCTGTTGGGTGATTCGAGCGCTGGATGTGTCCCACCCGCCGCACCTGTGCCACGGAAACAGCGCTGTCCTTCACAGGCACGCGCAGGCAGGGTCACCATGCACAGTCCAGATAAAGCCACTAAGGAAGGTGTGTGCACTGTTTGCACAGACCTTGTATCTGTGAGGAGAACACCAAAGCCGGTGAAGCCTATCCTCCAGTCATGGACATGTAATCATTGTTATCTTAAGACTTTAATGAGGCTCATTAGCAATTTACTACGCTGGAAATTCACTGCTTTTAATTAATTTCAGTGGAATACTTGATAGAGTGGTTCGCTAACTGTTCCCTAGGACATGCAGTAAAATGGCAGGAAAGACAAATTGTGTGCAGAATAATTTTGTTTCTACCTGGGTTTGGGAAATAATAAAAACTACTAGATTCAAGCAGTACAAATCAACTATAGCTGCAGATAGTCATCTCGCAGTGTAATACACACATGCCCTTCCTAAAACATATGTTTGTTTGTTTGCAGATTGGAGGCTACTTATGAACTCTGAAACCAGCATATTTTAGCTATAATTTGGAAGGTTGAACTAGAGAAGTCCTCATCCTCTTTCATAATGTGCGTGACACAAGCTGGACGTGCTGTAGTACTATTCATGTTCTAAGAAGATGACTCATGGGCAACACACTCAGAGTCTTAACCCTAAATGAACCTTCAACTGTTTCAAAGAGTTAGCAAATTTGACCCTACTATTCATCTGAATAAATTAGTATTCGATAGATGTAAATATATCTCTGCATTAAAAAGAATTAAAATAAAATATAGTACAATTAATAAAGAAAAATAAGATTAAATATCATGTGTTAGAAAGAGTACTGCTTTTTAAGTGCTACATGCAAAAGTCTCACAAGAATGTGTCAACTCTAAAGACTCACCACTGCAAGCAATATTAAAATATTTTACTTTAAATGGAAGGCACAAGCACTCACAGATGTAAAAATTCCACTTCTTTTCCACAACATTACTTCTAAAAGTTTTGGGGGAAGGGGTGGGTGTTTTTTGTTTTACTTTGTTTTGTCTTTATTTTTATTTTCTTTTAAAATACTTTGAATCCAAACTCTCCAAAATGTCATGTTTTATCTCTGAGTTTTCCTAATGATCACATATCTGTCTGGGGATTTGGTTCCTTGTTAGCCTTTAGTCCTAAACAGCCCTGCTGAGCACTGTTGCTTTCTAATTATTTTAAGCGTATCAATTAAACCTTCTTCTTGGTGTTTACATCAGAGACTTCTGTGTAAGAATGGCAGAAACCCTCACAGAAAGTCTTCAGCTCAGTTCAAAGACTGGTGACAAAGGTCATTAACGAAATGACTGAAAGAGAAGGGTTTCTTTCTACACAGTCTTGAAAAGGAAAAGAAAGTGTAACGAGAACACCAAGCTGAATCTTCACTTTCTCAGTGCTAGCTGTAGCCCTTAAAATGCCTGATTACAAGAAATCTATTCAAAGACCTTTCTTTAACCTGAAATAAAACAACATTTAAGAAGAAAGTGCTTTCCCCCATTATCCCAATCCCCGCAAAAAAAAAAAAAAAACAAGAAAAAAAAAGAAAAAAAAATTAGCTCCACTTCAACTTGCCAGATATCAGCTGGAAATACAATGCAATTGAGTGAAAATCGTCAAGGAGTTCTTGGAGTGTGTGGAAGAAAACTTCCTGACACAGATGGCAAGGGAGACAACTGAGGAAGATGACCACAGGACCTGGGAATTTTAGTGTACAGAGAAGGACTTGTGAGTGCTGTGATGGTTGGAGGCCATCTCAGGCATAATAGTCATGAAATTTATATGAATTTCAGCCGTGAGATGTAGAATTATATGAAGAATGGAATAACGTCCTTAGAGTATTTCTGCTACATATTTGATTTCTCAATTGGAATGAAGCATGTACAGTGTGTGCCATCACAATAAGAGCTATGATAACTAATTAATTTCATTGAGCTTAAACTTTATTGAAGATTTTAATTAAATGTTATAGAACTTGAAATCCAATCTAATATTCAAACTATATATATATATATATA
>VZSE01015202.1:0-13033 GCA_013398275.1 Promerops cafer
TTATAAGGAGCGGGGGGGGTCCCGCGCCCCGGCGCGCCGGCCGGCCCGGCTCAGCCAGGATTTACCCGGCACACGCGGCGGTTCAGGGTATTATATAAAGGAGGTTACACAAGCAGGACTGTTCCGGGTTTATGTAAGGGCCACCCCAGCCTGGCGGCAGAGGGATGGACAGCGGGACGGGCAGCGCCGCTCGGATCTGCGGGTCACTGCGAGACTGGGATGAGGAGTTGTGGGGGTCTGACAGGGCAGGGCCCCCAAATCACACCCTCCCGCAGCCTCGCTCACCCCAGCCCTTGCAGTGGGATCTGCCCCACGGCACATCGGCTCCCTCCCGACGCCAGGGCAGGATGCCATCCTGACCAGGCTGTTCACTCTGGGCCCTACTGATCCGCGCTGTCGCCGTGGCCAGCCGGAGGACTGCAGTGACACCTGAGGAGGTGCTGGGGCTGTGTGGCCACGGAACATGAGGCAGGGGAGCAGTTCCCCCCCCAGCCAGCCCTAAGGGAAACTGAGGCACACGGCAGAAGCCTGCAGGCAGCAGTGCTGAATCCTCGCCCATCCCCTGCCCTCGGCTGGCAGAGCTGGGGAAGGAGGAGGAAGGCTGCTGCCCTCGATGTGGGGCTGCCACTGCTCACACCGGCGCCAGCAGCTCCCCCAGCCCCGGCATCCTCCAGCCTCTGCGCCTGCGCCCGCGCCGTTGCCGGTAACACCATGCCCTGTTACCGTCAGCGCTCGGGCACCGAGCCAGGGCTCTCCCGCGGCTGCGCCAGCCCCGGGGGGCACTCGGCCTGCAGCGACACCCCCCAGGGCCGGCCCTGCTGCCCGGGGGTCGTTCCCACGCGCTGAGACCGCGGGCGGGTGTCGCCGTGGGGCCCGGGGGCACCGTGCCAGCCAGCGGGGCCGGGGTGCGGGATCCGTAATTCAATGGGTGGCACGGGGCCAGGCTGCCAGCGCGGCCCAGAGCCCGGGCAGCCCGCGCCCCCCCCGGGCACACACTTGGCTATTTTTAAAAGAGATTGGATCGACCTGTTTGGGCACTGAGCACTCTCCTCTGCCTCGCCGGAGACGACCCCGGCACCGAAACCCTCCCCCGTGAGCTCCCCACAATGTGGCAGCAGGACCACCCCCACCTCCATCCCCCATCCCGACCCTCTGAGGAGATGTGGAGGGCACAGGATTAACGGAGTAGTGGGGGCTTTATAGGCTTCTTTCTGCTCTCTGGTGCTGTCCAGCCACTTGTTGGGTCCTGGATTTGCAGTCTCCCCAAAAGACTCCTTGTGGGGAGCGAGGCCCGTGAGCCCAGGGCTCCCTTCGCCATTTTAGCGCGCCAGCCGGCGCAGGCGGCCGTCACATGGCGGTGAGAGCAGCGCTTGGCCCGGCCGCCCTGCTCCGAGAAGGCAGCCAGAAATCTGCTGGCGAGCCCGCCCGCCCAGCCACGAGGAGCGCCAGGGGTGCCGAGCCCGCGGCCCCGACCGCGCACCCGCTGCTTCCATCAGCCCGGACACGAGGGTGCTGGGAGGGGCTGGCCTTGCTGCCAAACTTCCGAGCTCGGGAAAGTCCCGGGTGCTCCTCGGGCTGCTGTGGGTGGGGGCAGCTCCCCAGAGAGACCCTTAGGAGTAGGGGTTGGTGAGGTGGCACTGGCGGAGCTGGGTCAGGGTGGTGCCCTGGGATGGTGTGGGGGTACAGGGACATGGGGCCCTCCTGGGGGCACCCAGGGTTAGTGATGGCCCTCCTGGGCGCCCTGGGGGAACAGGGACTAGGCTGGTATGGGCAAAGGTCCATGTGGGGCACCTCAGGACAAGCAGTGGTGGGGATCCCTGGGCTGAGCCAAGGGCTGTGTGGGCACCTCCTAGGTACCAGGTGAGGGCATGGCCTGGGGGGCTACCCAGAGGCCAAGCACCCCAGGACTGGGCAAGTGGGTGCCATCTGGGAGGCAAGTGGGGTCCCAGGGAGCCCTGAGGCCACGGTGGGGGGCTGTGGGGAGCCGAGCTGGCCTCAGGCTGTGACCGCCAGCCTCCATCCCGCGCCTTGGCCGGGCTCCACCACTAACCACTTCCAGAGCCGCCGCCAGATTTGTTGTTTTTAGAGGCAAGGAGGGGCCGTGTCCGGCCACGCGGTGCCCGTGGATGCGCGGGGGGGTCCCCAGCCACTCCCCCCATCCCAGCTGGTTTGTGCCCCACTCACTCCCACCACCCACGCCCCAATACTTGGGCATGCAGCCGCTTCAAAATGGGGGAATAGGGTTAGAAAAAGAGAAATGGAGAGAAGGGAAGGAAAAAACCCCGCGCCTGTCTCCAGGGGGAGTTTCTGCTCCCTAAAATGGCTGCCTGGAGGGAGCCCGGGTTGTGGGCACGGGGATGGGCTGGTGGTGGTGAGCAGCATCAAGGCAGGATGCCATGGGGCTGCCAGCGTGGTGCCAGGCTGGCACAGGAGGGGTGGAGGGGATCACGGCAGCTGGGCAGGGAGACAAAATGGCTGATTTGGCATCGGCACTGAGCCGTCCCAGGGGGGTGTGGGCGCACGGGGATGTCAGGCTGGGAGGTGGCACGGTCCCATGGATAATCTGCCTGGTGGGTAGCACACAGGGGAGCCAGGGTGGGGGATGGCATGGGGCCCACATGGATAAATTGCCCAGCCAAGGATAACTGGTCTGGGAGCCACATGTGAGTGCAAGGGACTTGAGGGGAGGAAAAGGAGGAGAAAAACAGGGAGAAAGGGAAAAATCCCAAGGCGGGCACATGGGCTGGCAGTGGCAGCTGCGTGGTTTTGATGGTGTTTTTGGATTGTCTCAGCCCTTTCCTGACATCCGCCAAGGCTGCCAGAGAGAAATGCCAAAGGCCAAGTAGTAGTAGGAGGAGGATGGAGAAGCAGGGGCAAGAAGGAGTATGGGGGAGAAATACATGGCAAACGTTATGGAAGGGCTTTGGCAGCAGCCAGGTGAGGAAGGATGCTCCTGAGTGCAGTGTCTGAGCTGTGCCCGGCCGTGCCAGGGCCGCTGAGCTCAGCGTCTGAGCCGGGGTATTTTTAGCCAAGAGGGAGCAGGGCCGGACAGGGCTTCAGGGGTCAGAGGAGGTGCTGTCCCAAGCCCTGCTGCCCTGCAGGAGCTGGGCAGAGGCAGGACAAGGTGCCACAGGTTGTGCCCTGCTGCGGTGACACTGCCTGGTGGGGCAGCACTGGGTCACAGATGTGGTTGGAGAGAGGAGAGGAGGCAGGGGGCTGGAGCAGGGCCAGGTGACCATCACCCAGCCCAGCACGGGGGTAGTCCTCCTGTGGGGAGCAGTGCCCAGATCCTGCATGTCGGGCATGTCGGGCATGTCGGGCTGTGCCTGCTCCTGTTGCTGGCAGGGAGAGCAAGGGGGGCTGGTTGGTGACTGTTCCTCAGTGGCTGGGGACATGCCAGCTTGGTGTGGCCCTACTGTGTAGTGAGAGCTGCTGGGCAGCCTATGCCTCAGTTTCCCCCAGGAGGGCAACGAGGGGGCAGTCAGCTGCTGGGCAACCCTGGCTCACACCAGCATGGAGGCTGACACTGGCACGGGGGCCTCACCTGGGGGTTTGCCTTTTGCAGATGCAGAGCAGAGCAGCAGCCCCCGGACAGGCATTGGCTCGGACCAGGAGGACAGCAAACCCATCACTCTGGGTGAGTGCAGCGGGCAGGGCTTGGGCAGGAGGACAAGGGACACCCCAGTCTGTCCCCAGGGTCTCTGCCATGGTGGGGGAGGGGGCCCATGACACATAGTCAAGCTGCCTGTGCTATGGCTCTGGTGTCCTCCAGCCCCAGCCAGCCACTGCCTGGCCCCTGCAATGAGCTGGGCATAGCCTTAGCCTTGTCCTACACCCAGCAGAATCCCACTGAGGCCACAGCCCTTGGGGACAGCAGCTGCCATGGAGGTCCCGTGGTGGAGGTGCAGCCCCAAGCTCTGCCGGCACTCTCAGCCACAGGGAGACTGAAGCATTGAGCAGGTCCAGGGCATCTTTGGCAGAGGGAACCAGCTGGGGTGGTCTCTTGCTGGAGCAGGGAATGGAATGGAGGCTGAGGAAGGGGACAGATGGGATTTGGGGTGCCCTCAAGCATCGCCACAAGGCAATGCAGGATGGGAGGGGTGGTCCCTCAGCATGTGCTCCTCTCTCCCGCACAGATTCGACAGACTTCCAGGAAAGCTTCGTCACCTCGGGGGTGTTCAGTGTCACCGAGCTCATCCAGGTGTCCCGAAGTGAGTGTGACTGTGGTGCCACAGCCCAATCCTCAGCTGCCTGGGCACAGCAGAGTCCCAACAGCCCCCCCACCCCACAGTGGGCTGGGGCTCCCCTCCCCACTGAGCCCTCCTGACTCCCCCTCTCTCCCCGCAGCACCGGTGGTGACGGGCACAGGGCCAAACTTCTCCCTGGGGGAGCTGCAGGGCTACCTGGCCTATGACCTGAACCCCTCCAGCACCGGCATGAGGAGGACACTGCCCAGCACCTCCTCCAGCGGGTAGGTGCCCCGGGGCTGTGCCAGGGCAGTGCTGGGGCCAGCCCGAGCACGGCCGTGGGGAAGGCGAGGGGCAGCCAGATCCTGCCACGGGCTGGACTGACCCATGACAAGCTGGGAGAGCTGGGGGTATTCAGCCTGGAGAAGAGGAAGCTCCAGGGAGACCTCAGAGTCCCTTCCAGTGCTTAAAGGGGCTCCAAGAGAGCTGGAGACGAAGCTTGGACAAGGGATGGAGTGCCAGGACGAGGGGGAATGGCTTCCCACTGCGAGAGGGCAGGGCTAGATGGGTTCACTTCCCTGTGAGAGTGGTGAGACCCTGGCACAGGTTTCCCAGAGCAGCTGTGGCTGCCCCATCCCTGGAAGTGTTCCAGGCCAGGCTGGACGGGGCTTGGAGTGACCTGGGATAGTGGAAGGTGTCCCTGCCCATGGCAGGGGAGGGAAGGAGATGCACTTTAATGTCCTTTCCAACCCAAAGCATTCCATGATTCTGTGACCCTTCCCTGTTCCCAGGAGCAAACGGCACAAGTCAGGGTCCATGGAGGATGACATCGACACCAGCCCTGGGGGCGAGTACTACACCTCCTCCAACTCCCCCACCAGCAGCAGCCGCAACTGGACAGAAGACATGGAAGGGGGTAGGTGTCACCCCCTTACCAGTGCCCTTCCAGTGCCCTGGGGCCCCCATCCTGCTCCCAGCGTTCTGCAAACCACTGCCAGAACCCGCTGTGACCACCTGGGCACTGTTCGTGCCCCAGTGTCCCTATGGGCCTTCAGGTCACAGGACACACTGGCTGTGGGGGCTGTGGTGCCACCCTTCAAGTCCCCCAGAACATCCCTGCTGCTTTTCCATGGGGTCTGTGGGGTTGCTGTCAAACCCCCCTGATTTAGGCACAGGCTCTCCATAGGTGCCCAGGTGTGTCTGTGGCCCCCCACTTCGGGCAGGGCTCTGTGGGGGCTGCAGTGTTGCTACAGGGACCCCCATTTCAACATGGGCTCTCTCTGTAGGGCCACCCCGGCCTCCAGCCCCACGCCTGGTCCCGCAGCCCCACACCAGCCTCTCCCAGCCCCAAGTCGGCTCCCCCAGCCCCACATCACTGTGGACAGCTTTCTGGCTTGGTGGTTTTTTTTCCCTTTCCTGTCTAGACAAGCCCCAATTAGCTGTTCATTAAGAAAGGGGGGGGGCTGGGCTAATTAAAGCAATGCTGCAGGGCTTGCACAGCAGCTCCCACACCCCGAGGTGCAGGCGAAGAAGCTGCTCCTCTTCCTCTTCCCCTCCTCCCTGAGCAGCGGGGTGGGCTCCACACCAGCTCCCTAGCCCTGCCAGAGCCTGGGGCTGCCCGGCTGGAGGGCTGGAGGCACCGATCCTGTTGGAAGGAGGTTTGGGGGATGCAGGTCCAGCCCCCAAACTGTGTCCCGTGTGTGCAGGGACTGTACCCCATCCTGCCCCGTGGGGCTGGTGCAAGGGGGGGTCTTGGGGAAGGTGCAGCTCCCTCCCAAAAATGGTGCATGGAGGCAGGAAGGAGCTGTGCTGGGGCATCTGTCCCCTGCCAGTGGCCTGACCCGGGCAGGGGGGAGGGTGGCTGGTGGGGGGGCTCAGCCTTGGCGGCGGGGGGGGGCTTGGCAATCCTGTACGGGATGTTCTGGGAAATCCTCCTAACGCCCAACTGAGAACGGGCTAAACCCATTACCAGTCCCGGGCCAAATGGCCAGAGCTAAAGCCACAGCGACGGGGGATTAACGTGCCTGCCAAACCCCCCTGCCCTGCTCAGCTCCATGACCTGGGGTGGCCTCGGGGACCTGGGCAGCCTCTGCTTCCAGCGGTCTCTGGGGAGATCACCCCCATGCTGGCACCTCTCTGCCTCCCCAGGAGCTCCTGTAGCCCCCAGCCCCACGTGCTGGGGGGGTGGGTGCCATGTGGGGGGAGCAGGGTCACAGTGGCACCCATGAGGGCACCCACTTCTGCCACCTGGGTGGGACACAGATGCAGGGGGCTGTGTGCACCTGCACACACACACCTGCAGGAGCACACACAGGTACACAGAGCTGTGCTGGTACAACACACACACACATGCACACACATCACGCACACAGGCGTGCCCCTAGAGGTGTCCACACAGGCGCCCACCCTCCTGCTGGCACACACACATGCTCACACCACCACCCTCCCCATGCCCACCCTGACCCCGGGGTGCCCTTTGTCCCTGGAATGAGCTCCCCCAACACTGTGCTGAGATGGCAGCAGCCACGGGATTTGGGGTCCCATGATAGGTCTTGACGTTGCACCCTGCTTTCCCCAGGCATCTCCCCCACTGTGAAGAAGACAGAAATGGACAAGTCCCCCTTCAACAGCCCATCACCCCAGGACTCCTCGCCCCGCCTGAGCAGCTTCACGCAGCACCACCGTCCTGTCATCGCTGTGCACAGTGGTGAGTGTCCTGCCAGGGAAACCGAGGCACAGAGTGAGCACTGAGCGGTCGGGGGGCTGGGGAAGCCACTAGCTAGTGACACAGGTGTGTGTCCCCTTTTGCTGTCGCCCACAGGTATCACCCGAAGCCCGCACCCATCGTCTGCACTGCATTTCCCCACCACCTCCATCCTTCCCCAGACAGCCTCCACCTACTTCCCGCACACAGCCATCCGGTACCCGCCTCATCTCAACCCGCAGGACCCGCTCAAAGATCTCGTCTCGCTGGCCTGCGACCCGTCCAACCAGCAGCCCGGACCGGTAAGGACGCAGCCCTGTCCCCGCACCCATCGCTCGCCTTGCCGTGGGCACCGGGGGCTGCTGCCAGCCGGGCTGCCCGAGGAGAGTCCCCTGGACCGGCACCGCCGCCGTCACCTCTGCCGCCGCACGGGGGGGTCGGGGTCTTCCGGTGGCACCGGCGGGGTGTTCTCTGGGGCTGAGCCCCAGCCGTGCCGTGCGTTGGTTCGGGAGCGCTGCTGCGCCTGCTCCGTGTCGGCACCTCGTGTCTGCGGCGATGGAGGTGCTGTGCCCCAGCTCAGCACGGGGCACCGTGGGCGTTGGGGTGCTGGGGCTGAGCCGTCAGCCAGAGCTGGGGTGTTGGAGGGGAGCGAGGTGTCTGTCAGGGATGTGTGTCCATCTTCTGGAGTCACTGTCCTCCAGCGTGTCCAGGAGAGTGATGGGCTTGAAGTGCCCCACCCATCTGTGGACAGGTGACCCGTCAGCTCCTCACTGTACCCGTGTCCCCAGTGTCCCCACAGGGGTGGCAGGGCCACATTGTGCTGCTGTGGGCCTTCCCTTGCCACAACGCCCTGCGCCCCCAAGCACCCAGTGCACCCCACAGACGTGGGACCCCAGACACCCAGCACCCCACACCCCATGCTCCCATCACCAAACAAGCTCTGTAACCAGCACCGTGCACACGCGGCACCCAGGGCGTGCAGCACCCAAACCATCACCCCATACACCCACGCGCCCCAGCACACAACACACCCCGCACCACCAGCACCCCACAGACCCCATGAAGGGCACCCTTCATACCCAAAGCTGGAGCCTGGGGGTGTACCTGCTCCCGTACTGTCCTGTGCCCCCCTTTGTCCTCCTAGATGCAGAGCCCTTCTGACCTCTGCCTACCACTTGCCTGTTTCCCCTCACCAGCAGGGCCTGATGCCAGGGTGGGGGGCATGGCCACTGTTCCCCTATGCAGTGGCTCGGTGCTGGGCTGATGGGGCACCAGATTAGGAGCAGCCCACGGCTGGTTTGGGCACGGAGCACTGGTGCAGGAGCCTTTGGAGGCTCTGGGTGCCCCTACCCCTCCAGGGAGTGCTTCAGAGACCCCCCCATCACTGTAGAGAGGGGTCCCAGCACCCTGGCTCCAGCGTGCGCCACTGTGGGTCATGACCCCCATGGACCATGGCCTCCACAGCCCCCCAAATCCCTCCTGTCCCGCCGTCATTTCCTGCCTGCTGCCAACGCCGACCGTTCAGGGCTGCTCTGAGACCCAACAAACTCATGTCCGCAGTGAGGGACACCCCGTGCCTGTGCCGGGGGTGTCCCCGGGGCTCCCCGGCTGTGCTGGTGTGCGCGTGCATCCTAATGGCTTGTGCTGTTTGTTTTTTGTCTATGTTGTCCCCAGTTAAATGGAAGTGGTCAAGTGAAAGTGCCCAGCCACTACCTGCCCACGCAGATGCTGGCGCCGCCACCTCCCCCCGGCATGCCCCGCTTGGCCGTCTCTCCTGACACCAAATCCACCACGACAACTTCCGAGGGAGGGACGACCTCGCCGACATCACCCAGTAAGCACCCGCGGCGCCCACCCTGCTCCCCGGCCCGGCTGGCCCCTCCTCTCGCAGCCCCCCAGGGTTGTCCCCCCGTCCCGGTGCTGGGGGGATGTTGGCGGAGGTGGCCTCCCCGCAGCCGGGGAGAGGGCGGCAGCTGGCACGCCATGAGTTTGCTGGGTCTCAGGCAGGTCGGAGCGGACAGGGTTTGGGCAGGTGGCTGCTGTGGCTGCTGAGCCAGGGGGTCACGTGCTGGTCCCCAGGACCAGCTCGAGCCCCTTGTCCCTCTGAGCATGAGTGGAGCTGCGGCAGGGCTCGCCAAACCAGTGTCTTGCCCAGACTCTTGGTGTGGGCAGTGCTGTGGGGGAGGCCGTGGCCTCTCCATGTCTGTTTATCCCACCATGGTGGTGGCTGTGCTGCCGGGAACGGGGACCAGCTGGCACGCGGGTGGCACTGGGACTAGGGACAGTGTGCCTGGTGTGTTGCGTGGGCTGTCGTACTCTTGCTGCCATGGGGGTCCTTGACGCCGGGGATTCTGCTCTTGTTGGGGATGCGAAGTGACACCCGAGCAGGGACTGTGTGCGGGTCCCCGGAGCCCTTGGCAGGTGGCACCCAGGATCTTTGTTAGCGTGGTGGCTGACAAACTCTTTGCCCTCTGCTCCACCTCAGGGGCCATAAGTGCCTTGGCCAGGAGGGTTTTGGGTGCTGGGCCCAACAGCCAGAGGGGAGCTGGTGTCATCCCAGACTGGCACAGAGGTGTGTGCCACAATGGCGGGACACTGTGCCGTCGCCACACCCTGTGAGGGGGTTGTTTCTGTTCCCATTCTGTTGTACCCATGGGACGTGGTAACCCAAGTGGCTGCCGTGTCCTCACACAGTCAAGCCCTGCCTGATCGAGCCATTGTCCTGTCCCTGGGTAATGGCCCATGGCTGATTGCCAGCAGCTGGTCAGCAGGTGTGGTGATCCCATGGCATGGAGAAGCCAAAGCCTGGACAATCTGGAGGGGACAGCATGGGATGGCATGGGGTGGCCTGGCTGATAATGGGGTGACGGCCTTGGGGAGGGACAGAGGAATGCAAGTTCCTGCAGGCTCAGGGAAGGATGCGTTAGGAGGACACTGGCTGTCCCCAAGGGGTGCAGCTAGCTCCAAATCCCCCATTCCCCTTGTCAGCACTCTGCTTCCAGCAGGGCTGAACCCAGAAGCTCAGCAGGGCTGGAGGTCCCACTGCTGGATCCCCAGCTGAGGGATAGAGGTGGCAGCAGGGTGACGTGGCCAAGTGGAACTGGTGGCTGCCATTGCTACCGTGGCAAGCCGTGGCTGCCGTGCCCCGTGGCAGCTCAGCTCCAGAAGCCACAGCACGAGCACAGCTGGGAGCACCATCTGCACCTGCACCCTGGGGCACTTCACCCCTCCGGCCTCAGTCACGGCCCCGAAACCGCGGGTGGTACCGTCGGAGCACAGCACCGCTGGGCGCAGCAGCCCTGGGCTCCATTCGCCCGCCGTCAGGTCACAGCCAGGGACGTCGCCTGGGCGCCAGCACCGGCTGCCAGGGAGCTCCGTCGCAGCAGTGCCAGGGAGAGGGCCGGGCCTGGCCCCGGGGGGGACAATGGCAGTGCCACCCACAGCCCCGTTAATGAGCTCTCGTTTGTTCCCCAGCCTACTCTGCACCAGGCACGCCCCCTGCGAACCGTTCCTTCGTGGGATTAGGACCAAGGGATCCTGGGAGTATCTATCAGGCACAGGTGAGAGCGGGGATGCTGCTGGGGGGACCCTTCTGCCCTCGCCCCGGGCACCCTCGCCATGGCATCACCGTGGGCATCGCCGTGGGCATGGCCAGTGCTGGCATTGCCATTGCTGACGTGACACTGCTGATGTGGGCATCCTTGCCGTGGTGCCCCTGCCGTGGCATCGCTGCTGAGGGCATTGCCACCATGGCATCACCGCTATGGCATTGCTGCCATGTTTATTGCTCCTGTGGGCATTGCTGTTGTGGGCACTACCATGGGTATCGCCCCTGTGGCATCACTGCCGTGGGACATTGCTGCTGTGGATGCAACCTCTGTGGCCATCGCTGCTGTGGCCTTGCCACCATGTCTGAGGCCACGAGGAGTATCACCACAGCAGTGGCATCAGCGCCGTAGGCATTGCCACCACTGGTGTGGCCACTGCAGACATTGCTGTTGTGGACGTCCCCACCATGGCATCACTGCCATGGGTGTTGCTACCGTGGACAATGTCACTTTGAGCACCACTGCTGTGTACGTCACCATTGTGGGGTTACTTCCATGTGCAATGTCACCATGGGCATCACCACCATGGCACTGCAGCTCTGGCACTGCCACTGCTGGCTTTGCTGCTGTGGGCATCACTGCCTTGGCATCACCACCTTGGCATCACCGCTGTGGCCCATGGGCACTGCTGCCATGACACCCTCACTACAGGCACCCGGTGCCAGGGCTTTAGGCACTGCTGGTGGCTCAGGGCCACCACGAGTCCTCCATCATAGTGGGAGGTCACTGCCGTGCTCCGGCCGCGTCCTGCCTGGCACCACCTGGCATCACCCTGCCTAGGTGCCCACAATATCCCCAAAGGAGGAGCACCAGGGCCGTGGGTCCCTCTCTGTGTGGGCACAGGCACCTGCTCTCTCTCAGCTGTGCCCGTGGCCACTCCAGTTGCAGTGGGAGGTCGTGTGTGCCTTTCCAGGGGCTTTCCATTAGTCCTGGACTCTGGAGCTGGCATCGGTGCTGCAGGCCGTACCAGGCTGCCAGGACAGGGGTGGCAGCTCCTGGCCTCACTCGTGACATGAGTGGTCTGGCCTCAGCATTCCCTGCAGGGGCAGCTGTGGTGGCTGCAGTCCTGCCTGGCAGGTGACACGGGTGACAGGACAGAGGGATGGGGGTGTGGATGGTGCCGTGTTGGGGCACCCTGGGGTGCTGCCCTGGCTCGGGGGGAGTACTCAGGGTGCTGTGCTGTGCTGGGGCTGTGAGCGGTGACACAGGGTACCCGGGGGTGCTGTGCTGTGCCAGGCTGTGAGATTTGGGAACCATGAGCTGGGACACCCGAGGGTGCTGTGCCGTTCCAGAGGAAAAACACGGGGGACCCGGCTCTGATCACAACCCCCACTCTGCCTCAGTTTCCCCAGTCCTGCACATGGGGTGGGCACCCCAAGGGCCTTGGGTCCCTAAAGAGGAGACTTGGGGCAGCACCAGGAGAACCTTGGAGGAGCAGGAGGACAGAGTCCCTGTCCAGAGACAGGGGTCACAGCCACTTGTAGTCCCAGGACCCCCAGGGTCCCCGTGTATGGGTGTCCCTAGTCATGCTCGGGGGGGCTCCCCAGGGCTCAAGGATGCTCTGCCTGGGGAAACTGAGGCACGGGGGAAGGAGGCGGTGTCCCAGGAGGGGCAGCTGAGACCTGCCGCACTCTGGTCATGTGTGGCGGGGCCTGGAAGGGTTAAGGGAAGCAGCGGCCCCGAGCTGTCTCGTTTCCAACGGAAACCAGACATGAGGTAATCGGGAATGAACTTGAACTTGGGGCTGGGGGGGGAAACAATGGGAGGGTGGCAGGGGGCCACCTCGCGGGGTCCCCAGCCGTGCCACCCCCTACCTGTTCCCAGGCGGCACCACTCCTTGGGGAGAGGAAGGAGGTGAAGGTGCAGAGGGACCGGCCCCCAGGGGAATGCCGCGGTGCGGAGGACGGACAAACTCAGTGCAGGAGTGGGGACGCCAGCTCCGTGCGCCGAGCGGGGACAGCTACCGCGGGGACCGCGGGGACAGCTACCGCGGGGACAGCTACCGCGGGGACAGCTACCGCGGGGACAGCCACCCCGGGGACAGCTACCGCGGGGACAGCTACCGGGGGGACCAGCCGGGGGCCGGGGCAGCTCCGCGGGGCAGAGCACTAACGCCGGCCTCTCTCCTCTCTCCCGGCAGTCCTGGTACCTGGGATAACCGCCGCCGTGCCGCCCCTTCGCCTCCCTTCTCCTCTGCTTTAGGCACCCCCAGAGGAACATCCCCGTCCCCGAGCACCAGGCCCAGCCTTGCGGTGACGACGGAGAGCGCGGCCTCACGACGACGACGACGACGACAAGCAAAACCCACACCCGAAGGAAAGAGCGAGGGAAAGGAAGAAGGAAAAGGGTCAAACTGTTTTAAAATGGAAAAAACAAAACAAAACCAAAAAAAAAAAAAACAAAAAAAGAACCAAACAAAAAACAAACAAATCAACAACCCATCCCAGGAGGACCTTTCCCCCCACCCCGGCGATGCGCCAGAAAACAAAGAAACAGGAAAAAAAAAAAAAAAAAAAAAGAAAAAAAAAAAATAT